>JAJEJH010000094.1:126995-329587 GCA_026122585.1 Anacardium occidentale | reverse complement strand
ACTCTACCTCCCAGGTGGCTTCTTCCACCCTTTGACTGCGTCACAAAACCTTGACTCTGAAGTCGAGGATCTGAACAGGAAGCTCCTGATAGCTCAAGTCTTCTTCTGAACTCAACCTCTGAAAACTGAAGAACATGAGACGGATCTCCCATATACTTCCTCAACTGTGACACGTGGAAGACGTTGTGGATTCTGTTTATACTGGCTAGCAGCGGTAATCGATAGGCGACTGTCCTTACTCTCTCAAGAATCTCGTAGGGACCAATAAATCTGGGCGCTAACTTTCCCTTCTTCCCAAATCTGAGGACTTACCTGTAGGGAGCAATCCTCAGAAATACCTTATCGCCCGCTGCGAATTCTATCTCTCTGCGCCTAAGATCAGCATAACTCTTCTGACGATCCTGGGCCTGTCTCATCCTCTGTCTGATAATCTTGACTTGCTCAATCATCCTCTGAGTAGTCTCTGGTCCCACTGCTAACTCCAAGGAATCCCTCTCCCCAATCTCATCACAATGGAGAGGAGATCTACACTTCCGACCATACAGCACCTCGAATGGAGCCATCTGAATCGTCACCTGGAAGTTATTATTGTAGGTGAACTCCATTAGAGGGATCAACTCTGCCCAATCAGTCTGGAAGTCCATACAACATGCTCTCAGCATATCCTCCAGAACTTTATTCACCCTCTCAGTCTGACCATCTGTCTGAAGGTGATATGCTGAGCTGAACTGCAGCCTGGTTCCCAATGCTCTCTGCAGAGACCTCCAGAAGGCTGATAAGAATCTGGAGTCCCTGTCTGACACTATCGTCCTGGGAACCCCGTGGAGTCTCACCACCTCTCTGATGTAGAGTCTGGCTAACTGCTCTGTAGACATCCCCTGTCTGACTGGCAGGAAATGTGCTGACTTATTGAGCCGATCAACTACCACCCATACACCATCATATCCCCTCTGGACTCTGGGAAGACCCAAGATGAAGTCCATGAAGATATCATCCCATTTCCACTCAGGAATACCCAAAGGGTGAAGTAATCCTGAGGGCCTTTGGTGCTCTGCCTTCACTTGCTGACATATAAAGCATCTGGAGACGAAGTCTGCTATGTCCTTCTTCATCCCTGACCACCATAAACTTCTCTTGAGGTCTCTGTACATTTTCATACTACCTGGGTGCGCTGAGTACACTGCACTGTGCACTGAGTACACCGCACTGTGCGCCTCTGACAAAATCTTCTGTCTCAACTCTGAACTCTAGGGCACACATACTCTGCCTCTGAACCTCAAGATCCCATCAGTGAACTTAAAGTCTGGCACTACTCTCTCTGACATCTTCTGAAGCATACTTTGAGTCCACTCATCTGACATCTGTTCCTCTTTGATCTCATCAAACAAAGAGGATCTGATATGCAGCCTGGAGAAGCCCGCAGACATCACCTCAATCTGCTCTTTGACCAACTCATGCTGTAGCTCTCTCTGAACTGATAGGCTGGATAGAGCTACTCGCCTACTCAAAGCGTCAGCCACCACATTGGCTCTCCCTGGGTGGTATCTAATGTCGCAGTCGTAGTTTTTCACCAGCTCCAACCACCTCCTCTGCCTCATATTGAGCTCCTTCTGGGTGAAGAAATATTTTAGACTTTTATGGTCTGAATATATGCTGCATCTGACTCCATACAGATAGTGTCTCTAAATCTTCAGGGCAAAAACGACCGCTATAAGCTCTAGGTCGTGGGTAGGGTATCTCAACTCGTGATCTCTCAATTGCCTAGAGGCATAGGTAATCACCCTATCATTTTGCATCAGAACAGCCCCGATCCCCTGATAGGATGCATCTGTATAGATATCGAACTCCACCCCCTCCTGGGGTAGTGCCAAAACTGGAGCACTAGTCAACCTCTCCTTGAGTTCTAGAAACCGTGCCTCGCACTCCTCTGACCACACGAAGGGAGTTTTTTTCCTAGTCAAGGCAGTGAGAGGCCTTACTAGGCTGGAGAACCCCTCAATGAACCTTCTATAATATCCTGCTAACCCAAGGAAGCTTCTGACTTCTTTCACTGTCTTCGGTCTCGGCCAACTCAAAATCGCTTCCACCTTGCTGGGGTCCACTGAAATACCCTCTGCTGTCACCATGTGGCCTAGGAATGCCACTCTGTCGAGCCAGAACTCACACTTGGAGAACTTGGCGAACAAATGCTGGTCTCTTAGCCTCTGAAGCACGAATCTCAAATGCTCATCGTGCTTTGCTACACTTCTAGAGTACACCAGAATATCATCTATGAACACCACCATGAACCGGTCCAGGCAGTCATGAAAAACCCGGTTTATCAAATCCATGAAGATGGCTGGGGCATTGGTCAATCCAAATGACATGACCACGAACTTATAATGCCCATAACGAGTCCTGAATGCAGTCTTGGGGACATCTCTCTCTGCTACTCTGACCTGATAATAGCTAGACCTCAAGTCAATCTTGGAGAACACCGCTACACCTCTCAACTGATCAAAGAGGTCGTCAATCCTCGGTAGAGGATACTTATTCTTCACCGTCACTCTATTCAACTCCCTGTAGTCGATGCACATCCGCATTGACCCGTCCTTCTTCTTCACAAATAATATTGGAGCTCCCCACGGTGAACAGCTTGGTCGGATAAATTTCTTATCAACCAACTCCTGTAACTACTTTTTCAACTCCTGGAGCTCAGTTGGAGCCATCTGGTACGAAGCCTTAGAAATTAGAACCGTACCAGGGAGAAGCTCGACACTAAACTCTAACTCCCAATCTGGAGGTAACCCTAGCAACTCATCTGGAAAGACGTCTCTGAAATCTTTAACAACGGGTACCTTATCGATACTTGGCCCCACTGGACTACTGGACACAATATTGGCCAAGTACTCTATACAACCCTGCCTCATCAATCTACTCGCCTGGATGCATGAGATCATCATACTCTTTACTTTGTCCTCACCAAATATGAAACAATCAGGGCCTATGTGGAATCTAACCTTTTTCCTTCCACAGTCTATCTCTGCATCATATTTCCCCAAGAAATCCATCCCTAAGATCATATCGAAATCTGCTAACTCCAGTAGAATCAAATCGATACTTATGGGTCTACCCATAATCTCTATCATCTGACCCAAAAGGACTCTATCACTCACCACGTAACCCCCATCTGGCATCTCCACTAGGATACTCCTATCGGCCACACTAGGGTCAACCCCTAATCTCTTTACCACTCCCCTGGAAATGAAGTTGTGTGTGGTCCCGCAATCAACCAATATAAATAAAGGAGTACCAAGGTAAAGAATCTGACCAGTCACTGCATGGGGTATGACATCTGCCTGCTCCCGACGGACAACATAAACTCTGGCTCTGCCTCAGCACCTCAAGCATGCATCTTGGATGGAAATATCATCAAACAAATCATTCTACCATCAACATGGCATTATACAAACACACACACATGTCATGATATACTGGAAACGCCGACAAACATTTCCAAGCATCACCAAACAAGCTGGGAAAGCTGGAAGAAGTAAGAGAAAACTTACCTCTCGACATGGCTGCTGGAAAACTATCTCTCAAGCTGATCTCTCTGATCTCTAGCTGGATTGGGAGTCGCTGGAAGCTGAACTTCTCGCCTAGGGCTGGGAACTGCTGAAAGAAGAAGAGAAAAACTGAAATGGGTGAGAAAATGCAATAACTCTCGCCTCTCTCTCCTTTTCTACCCACCTACACGGGCGTGCAGGGATGATGCACGGGAGTGCACCAAGGGAAAATGGAGGAAATCCATTTCCCGCGCTTCGCATGATTAAAATCTCCCTAAAGGAATCAAACGAAGGCCACACAGCTTTGGAAAACTACCATCTCACCCCTGAACTCTACTAAGCCCCCAATCTATCACTGAATTCTATTTCTAACCCCAAAACTCTACCCCTAAGGGCTTTTCTAACCTGGGATGCTACATTGGCATTGTTCTCTCTAACCCTTTTCCTTTCAAATCAGCTCCAATTTATAGGATTTAAGAAGAACTAGTCATTACAACCTATTTGAGAGTCATTGGAACGAATCTGTGTAGACATAATGTTGTGTACTTTTGGTACACAATCATATACTTCTGATGCGTGATCATGCTCCTAACATTAAATGCAATTCAACAGTTAAATTCTTTATATCGCACCAACTCAGCACAGGTGTATGCTCTATACACTTGGTCATGTGCCTTTATATCTTCAAGGTTTCAGATTTTCAAGAAGCCACACGGTTTTACACATGATACCCCTCATGTGATGCACATGGACAATGTTTAATCTTTGCATGGTTATGTGAATTTTTCTACATGGGCGTGTGTCTAGTGATAACTATTTGACGTCTATATGACTGAATTTACACGAGAACCTTGGCAGTGATTGTGTGCTTAAATACTGCATGATCGTGCTTCCTTGCATCTTGTTGCACGAATACTTACACAGCTTAACAACCTCATGTATTTCTTTAAAGAACACGCACGATTGTTCTACTAAGACACATATAGTTGTGGTCTGACCAAATTTGTATAATATAAATATTTTGTCCTATTTTATCATGACCATTTTATACAAGGACAAGTTAAATATTTTAACTTAAGTTTTTCATCAAATCAAAATATATAAGGATTAACAAATGTATTCAATAACATGTAGATATTGATGGTAATAAACCTCATTAGTTTATTCACTACTATTGTTCAATATTTGATTGATTGAAACTTTGAATGCATAGGGTTTGGTAAAATATTAGTTTATCTTATATATGGTAAAATATCAAAAAACCTTGAATTTTTTATTAGATTAAATATCATTTCGGTTCTTTGTATTATTTTTTTTTAAATTTTGAAATACACTTCAAATTTATCTAATAATTCAACCAAAAAAAAAAAAAAAAAACTACATAATTGTTAAGTAAATGAAAATTTGAGTTAATGTTTGTATAAGTATTTCAATATAATGAATGTCCTTTTAAGAATTTAAAATCACAACGTTAAAAAACTTGAATTGAAGTATGAAAACAAAATTTTTAAAGTTTGTAAGATTTGTTTTTGATGGTTTGTGTAAAGTATTAAAGTTTATATAAAAATAGGTAAGGGTATTTTGGTATTAAAGTTAGAAAGGTTTATATATATATATATATAACCCTTGAAAATGGGCCAAATTTCTTGGGTTCTCCCCAGTTTTGGTTATTTTAATTAATTTACTTCATTTTAAGCCTTTAAGGCTGTTGCATCCTGGCAAGATAAAATGTAAAAAAAAGTCATTCATTTATTGTGCGAACGAGGAGTTATGGCTATGATTTGGTGGGAATGAAATTTGATTTAAGACTAAAAAACTTATTCTCTTTTTTACCCTCTGTAAATCAGAATGCCAAAGCTCAAATGTTAATTTGATTATTATCACTTTGAATGGCACAAATTGTAAATCAGATACATAAAATACAGGTTATGGTATCCATCACATTCTATTCTGAACACCAAGGTAGAAATTTCAAATAAGATTACAAGTTGAACCACAAAGTAATATATCAGAAGCAACATACATATTCAGGTTAAATCTTATATATAATATCACTGCTAAAAACCCATGTGTACCTCATGCTATCTACATTTAAACTATTTCTTCTTCCTGCCACCACCACCAGCCTTTGAAGTTTTGTTAGCAGTTTCTTCAGGAGTGTTCCCTGGCGTTTCCTGCCATCAAGTTGAGAAGACAAACAGTATCGATGAGAGAGTGCTTCTCAGCAAGGTATTCAATACCTAAGCTTAAACACAAGATAATACGGATTATCAACACTAGAGTCCAGTTTGCTTGGACTTAAATTTTGTGCCTTTCAACCCCACCTCTCATCTTCTCCACGTTATCTACAGATACATTATTGGCAGATTAAGGGAGTCGATTTCCAAAACCAATTATGGAATATTAGAAGATCAACTTCGGCGTATAGAGGCTTTAAGGACAAAAATCTATTATGACCCTTCATCCATGCAACTTAGAAGCAGGAGAAAATGAAAAATTATGGAGGCAGGAAGTATATTTGTATATTTTTCGGAGGAAGAAGAAGACAGGATTTATATATATGTGCTAATCATCTTTTATTCAAAAGATTGTATGCCAAATATATATGAGGCAAAGTACACATTACAATTAATGGATTTATGTTGCCCATACACAAAAGGTGGTAGGTATCCTAAATACATGGATCATCAAGCATTTCTAACCAATATCATTAAACTTTATTTACTAGCAAAAGCAAGTATGCAATCTCAATTCCTAACACTCCTCCTTTGAGTTTGCTGCAATGATTCCTAGCTTATGTCTCAAGAATTCGAACTGAGATCTTGAGAGAGCTTTTGTTAAGATGTCAACCACTTGATCCTTATAATTACAGTGAACTAAGTTAATTGCTCTAGATTTTTCAACTTCCCTTAATGCATGAAACTTGACATTTATATGCTTGGTTTTTCCATGTTGAATTGGATTTTTGTAATTGATATGGCTGACTTGTTATCAATATATATAATAGTGCTTTCGGCAGATGATAAGCCAAGGTCATGCAAGATATTTCTAATCCATACTGCTTGATTAGCTGCATTTGCCGTAACAATGTATTCAACTTCAGCCAATGATTGGGCTACGACTTCTTGCTTCCTAGAGCACCAACTAAACACTGCACTTCCAAGAGAAAAGCAGTAACCGGAAGTGCTTTTATAATCATTTAAGCTCCATGCCCAATTGCTTTTAGAATAAGCAATTAGCCATGCACTTGAATCCATTTGTTTCTTTAAATACCACAGTCCAAAATTACATGTGCCCTTAATATATCTAAACACCTTTTTCGTTGCACTTCAATGTTCCTTTGTTGGACATTACTAAACTTGGATAACATAGAAGAAGCAAACATAATATTTGGTCTAGAGGAACACAAATACAGAAGACTTCTAATCAAGCTTTTGTACTGTCCCACTTCTTCTTTATCTTCGGGTTTTCCTTTCATAAGTTTAATGTTGGTCATTAATGGAGTTGAAACTTCATTGCAACTTTCAAACTTAAACTTCTTCATAATTTCAGCCGCATATTTCCTTTGCGATAGAAATATACCATCACTGGTTTGATTTATTTCCATACCTAAGAAATATTTCATCAGCCCCAAATCAGTCATATCAAATTCTTACCGCATGTTTCTTTTAAAAATTCCCATATGAGCAGTATCTCCTCCTCTCACCATCATATCATCCATATATAAAAAACTATCAATTAGACTTGGCTCTTGTTCATTCTAATATATAGTGTTGGTTTATTTTAACTTCCTACAAGCCCTTGAGTAACAAAGTATGTATGAATCCTGGAAAACCAAGTTTTGGGGGCTTGCTTTAAGCCATACAATGCTTTATGATGCTTATACACATGGTTTTCTTTGCCCTTGACTTCAAAGCCTTCAGACTGTTCTACATACACTAATTCAACAAACACTCTATTTAGGAATGCAGATTTCACATCCAAATAGAATATTTTCAAACCAAACTTAGCGGCCAAAGCAACCAGCAGTCTCACGGTGTCATACCTGGCTACTAGAGCATATGTTTTCGAATAGTCCATACCTGGTTACTGTAAGTATCCCTTAGCCACAAGTTTTGCTCTATGTTTGTTTACAGTCCCATTAGAATTGAACTTGGTTATGTAAATCCATCTCATGCCTATCACATTTTGGTTGAGAAGTCTTTCCACTAAGCTCCAAGTGGAATTCTTAGTGATTATTTTAAACTCTTCATGCATTGCTTGGATCCATTCGTCACTCAGGGTAGCTTGTTTATATGATTTTGGTTCAGTGAGGGTTGTATTGTACCTACTGTATATATCCTCTAGAGACTTGAATCTTGGACTAGATGTTTCATCTTCATCTGAGCTAAGATCTTGAAAATTGTTAGGACTTGTACTTGAATGTAATCCCTGATTGCCATCATTCTGTTTTTCAACTAATTTCAGCCAATTCCAAGTTGCATACTTATCAAACTTGACATTCTTACTAACTAGAACCTTACTAGTAGATGGGATGAATATCCTATATCCTTTAGACACTTGGCTATATCCAATGAATATTCCAATTTGAGTCTTAGAATTAAGTTTATTTCTTTTTTCACTTAGAACCAAAACATAACATAAACACTTAAAGATTCGCAAGTGATCAACAAAAGGTTTAAAGTCATGCCACAATTCAAAAGAAATGGCATTATTTAAAACTTTTGATGGCAGCAAGTAGGTTATATATGCAGCCGTATTTACAGCTTCCGCCCACAAAAATTTAGGCATACCTTTTTCATACATTAAGTATCTTGAAATTTCCATCACTGTCCTAATCTTTCTTTCACTCACACCATTCTGCTGAAGAGTATAAGGTATGGTAAGTTGATGAATTATGCCTTCCATTTTGCAGTATTCAGCAAATGCATGTGATTTATATTTAGTGTCGTTATCAGTCCTCAACACTTGTATTTGACTACCAACTTGTTTTTCAACTATGGTCTTAAATTCCTTGAATATTTGGAAGACTCTTGATTTGTCTTTCAAGAAGAAGATCCAGTAGTGTCAGGTATAGTCATCAACAAACAAGAGGAAATATCAACTACCATTTAAGGAAACTTCAGGAAGAGGTCCACATAAGTCTGAATGAATCAATTACAGTTTCTTAGAGTAACTTTGGTTATTGCTTGGAAATGGTAACTTAGTTTGTTTACCTTGCTAGCATGTTTGACAAACTCGATGTGAATTATGAATAACAAGAAGATTATGAACCACCTTACTGGCATGTTAGACAAACTCGGTGTGAATTATGAATAACATGAAGATTATGAACCAACCCTTTATCATGCATGCTTATCAAGGACACGAAGTTTGAGTGTCCTAAATGCTTATGCCATAATATAGAAACATGATCATCAAGTTGGACATGATTTGTAAACATTTTTTCCCATTCTAGTTCAAAATGCTTCTCTCTCATCTTAACAGCCATAATTTCAATGTTATTAGAGGCACATATTATGTACATTTGATGAGAAAAATGCAGAGTGTATCCCTTCAACATCATTTGTCCTACACTAAGCAAATTGTGATTGATGCTCGACACATATAACATATCATGAATTAATATTGTACCTGAAGAAGATCGAATCTTGGCATGCTCTTTTCCTTTCACGTTCAATAAAATATTATCTCCTATCCTGACTTTTGAGTGAAAAGTTTGATCGAGTTCTTTAAATATTGCCGTATCATATTTCATGTGATTAGAGTAGTCAGAATCGATTAACCAGCCTGCATGAGTCGCTTACGTTTTGTAACATGTAACCACAAACAGATTTTCACTTGAGATCTTCTGTTTTCCTTCCTCTTGTCCTTGTTGAACCATTCAAGAAGAGGATGTTGGTTTGTTTTTGCAAACCTTTTCCACATGGCCAAACTGATTACAAGCTCTGCATTTTACATTTGGCATGAACCAGTAATAAGATAGGAGATGACCTTTCTTCTTGTAGTAGAGACAAGGATTGTATTTCCTTTTTCTTTCATCACTAATTTTGCTTCTGTCTTCATTTTCTTCTTTTCTTTCATTCATCCTCTTCAATGGTATTTTCTTACTTGCGCTGTAATTGGTTTTTCTAATAGCCTGCTTGGCCATCAATGCCTTTTCAATTAAAGCTTCTTGCCCTAAGGACCTTCGTTGGTCTTGAGCTTTTAATGCATTGATGACTTCCTAGAGAGTGAGTTCAGTGAAGAGCTTGGAGTCTTCCAAGGAGGATATCTTAGATTCATACCTCTCAGGAACACTGACCAGCAACTTTTCTATTACCCTCTGATTAGATAAGGTTTCTCCCATAAGCCTAATTTGGTTCACAGTCTTCATTATCCTATTGGCATAATCGTTTATGCTTTCTTCTTATTTCATCTTCAGTATTTCAAATTTCCTCCTTAGATTTAACATCACCATCTGCCTTGATCTTTTACTTCCAAGTGAGTCTTCCCTCAACGTGTCCTATGCTTCTTTGGCTGTCTCAAAGGTAAGTAATTTTTAGAAGACAATGTTTGTAACAGCTTGGTGCAAGAAAGATATGCACGTGGGGCTTTAGTTAATTCTTTTTCATGCATTTGAATTTGGTTCAATGTCATATTTGGCCCAAAGGGAGGCATTTTATTCTCCTCCTCAATGTATTGCCAAAGTCTTAGCCCTATCATATAAATTTTCATTTTTACTGCCCATGCATGATAGTTTTCTCCGTTATAAATTGGTGTTGTTCCAACGGTTGAAGATCCAGCAGAAGCAAAGTTTGAAACCATACGTTGAAACAATTTTCAAGCCTTGAGTAAGGACATTTTGATCGGTAGTAGACTTTCAAATTTCAGGATCACAATTAGGGCTCAGATACCATGTTATGACCCTTCATCCATTCAACGTAGAAGTAAGAGAAAATGATAACTTATAGAGGCAGGAAGTATATTTGTATATTTTTTGGAGGAAGAAGAAGACAAGATTTATATATATGTGCTAATGATCTTTTATTCGAAAGATTGTATGCCAAATATATATGAGGCAAAATACACATTACAATTAATGGATTAATGTTGCCCATACACAAAAGGTGGTAGGTATCCTAAATACATGGATCACCAAACATTTCTAACCGCTATCATTAAACTTTATTTACTAGCAAAAGCAAGCATGCAATCTCAATTCCTTTCAAAATCACTATAACCATCTTTACATATTTTGTTATACTCATCGAATTCACCTTATCTATAGTTATTAGTTAAAAAAAAATTATTGAAATCATCTGGAAAAGGAAAGATAATACTCTGGTGGCTCCTCTTTCAAATGACAATTCACTAAAACAATTGCTACACCAAATCATAAGAGCAACATATATGATCTAGGTTTCTCATTATGCCATAGCAATTATAAAAACCCTGACTTTGATTAATGAATTAAGGGAGAGAAAAAGAGTGCAAATAAGATCAGAAGGTTTAACAAGTTTCATACACTAAAGTATAAACATCTAGATCATAGAGGGGAGTGCTTTGAGCCCAAGGTTACAGTTGGCAGCCTTAGGCTACCAATGAACTTGGACATGGAAGAATTACAAACCTGTAGAACATCTTAGGTTTTGATGCTGGTTTGAGCATTGAAGCATGCAGTTTGGTTCCTGTCATTTAGGGTACCAAGAATTTATGGAACCAAATAAGGTATATACAAAAACTATTCAACAACGAAGATCAAGCTTGGGAGAAGGGTAATCTTTCTGCCATTGTGTCATCAATTTACAGAAAAAGAGATCTTATATACTTAGGTATTAGTTTGCGTGAGAATTCAAAACAAACGGCAGTGGTCCAACAATTACAATTTATGATTAAGATTAACAACAACAACTTTATATGAACCATTAAAAGTTTATCTTTACTACTTTATATGAACCATTAAAAGTTTATCTTCAATTAACCCCAAAATGCACAACACAGCAAAAATAGATAATCAGTTCATAATGCCAATGAGGCATACCTTCCGTTTTATGGGAGTAGATGTGTTAGCAACTAGTTTAAAAAATGATTCTAGCCTGTAAAATGAAAAAAAATAAGGAATAGTCAGCAAAAGAGAAACTGTTGTTAAAACATTGTTTATTGAAGCATTACTTACTGACCCTGTGATAACTTGTTCCTGGCTGACAATTTTTTCTAAGGCCTAACAGATAAAAAAGAAATTAAAATATGAATTTACAATACATTTTTTTTTACATGTAGTGACCCTCGTCGTAGGCCACTGTAGACTGCTTTAAATAATAATAATACTTCTATAATATTGCTTAAAGCAAAAATCTTCACAGTAAAAACTATTACTAAATATAAAATTTTGCATGCGGAAGCTATAAATAAAATTTACAAATAATAATGAGAAGAAGTTGATGATGCATGTAAATTCCCAAGTTTCTGATTTATAAAACATACTACTCATACAATAAATACTAGTAGTATAATACACACATATACATGATCAAACCATACAAAAACATGCGAGCCATGAACATGTTATCTGTTGTCAAACTGTATCCTTCAAAATTTGATAGCCTTCTTGCCCCTACTCAACCCAAGGATTATTAATTTGCAAAGAGGAAACAAGGAAGAAAGGGTGAGTGATAAAATCACTTAGTAAGCATTTCTTATCTTAACACAAGAAAGTTTCAAGCTCTATCTAATTCTCGTGGCTTGTCATGTTATTTTCTGCTTTATTGTTTTCTTATTTCTTTACTCCTAGAAATGCATTTATTCTCTAGAGTGTTCTTTGTCTTTATCTGATCTGTTTTTCATGAAATACTATACATGACAAGAAATGCATATGCTAATGTTATGTGTATGTCAAATAGTTATAAAACTTACCCTTGGGTATGGTTTTCTAAAACTCCATTTAAGATAAAAGCTATGACCCAAAGATCCTGAATATATTCATATAGTAGATGCTAAAAACTAAATCAGAAAATATTATATCTAAAAATAACTACTGTGTTGGCCAAACTGATGAATACATGGATTTAACACCCTGGTCATATGAGTTTAATTCTATTGAAATTTATTGATGCACAACTAGCACTCTCTTTAATGAATTTGGTCAATGACCATGCCCTTTCTAGTGAATGTTGGTTTCCCTCTCTAATGAATATGCAAACTCATAGACATCTCTTTGTAGTCGTCCCTAACTGTTGTCCGAAATATCGTATATTTATACTTTTAAAAAATACTATTGGATCCTTGGATTCATTATTGAAACACTAATATGACATGTTGTGCTTTATGCTGTTAATCATACATGATATGCTGTATTATCTTGTTATTATTTAGTTTTGGATGCTTAAAGTGGCTTAGAATGGCTTAAGAATGTTTTGCAACTATTTCTGTGTATTTTTTAAGATGGGTGTGACTAACTTAGCACACGGGCATGTGCAGAGGCACACGGGGTCATGTGTCAGTCATGCTCTCAATCATGCTAGCTTTTGGAATCCTTACATAAGAATCTGCTGGCTACACGAGTTTGTGGTATAAGACACACGAGTTTGTGGTATAAGACACACGGGCTTGTCACAAGGCATAAGGTCGTGTCCCACATTTGCACAAACGTGTAACTGTCATCCAGTACTCCTATGTCTTGCTTACACGAGCATGTGTTCGAGCGCACGAGTGTGTGTTTGGGCTTTTTAGGTGTACATAAGTGCCATGCAATGTTATGCTCATATAGAAATAAGGCCACATAGGCATGTACCTGTAGATACACGGTCGTGTGCTCAACTCAATCTTTAAACTCTTTCGTTTGTAAACCCAGAAATCCCAACCAAATCACTTTCAAACTTTAAGCAAGCATTAATACAACTCATGGTCTCAACAAGCATCAATATAAACACTTTAATTCCATCTCAATCATGCCACATTCCTCAATTAAACCATAAAACACTTGTATACAGATATATACATATATTATCATGAAATCCACCATTTAATCAGCCATAAAATCATCATCTATATGTTTCACAACTCAAAAAAGTATCAAGCAAGCAAGGAACATTATCAAAACTCAACTAAGAGAAGAGACATGTTATGAAACAAGCTGAAAGAGGTAAGGTAACACTTACCTCTAGCCATGGAAGCTTGCTCTCTCTCTAAGAGTTTCCGAATCTCTAATTTGAAGCCTATGAGCTACTAGTTGGTTTATCTCAACTCTAGGGTTCACTAGAGAAGCTAAAAGAAGAAGAATACGAAGAAGATAAAAGCTAGGAACTAAGCAAACTAAAAATAAAAATGTATATATGGCTAAAATATGCGATGCATGATCACGTGTCCTAACTACATGGTCATATACCTCTCAGAAATCTCAATTTTCTCTATTTTCATGCCATACATGGGACATTCTCCCAAGAATACCCATGTATAAGCCATAAATAGCTTTTAAATAACTATTTTATCCCTGAACCCTCTCAAATTTATTTTTTTATCAAAAAATCTCACTTGTACCCCTAATTTCAAGCCTAAAAAGACAATTCTACGCTTGGGTTATCACAACTCTCCCTTATAATAAAATCTTATTTTCAGAATTACGTAAATAACTCTAGGTATCTCTTTTTCATCTCAGCCTCAACCTCCTAAGTAGTTTTCTTGAGTCTTTGACTCTTCCATAAAATCTTGACCAATGATATCTCTCTATTTTTTAGGGTCTTCAATTTGTAGTCCAAAATCTGAATTGGTACCTCTTGATAACTCAAATTATCTTATGACTCTAGATCTTGAACCTCTTGTATATAAAAATGATCTCTTACATATTTCCTTAGCTGAAACACATGAAACATATTGTAGATTCTATCTATGCTAGTAGGAAGGGCTAATCTATAAGCAACTTTACCAATACACTCCAAAACCTCATATAGACCAATAAATCTAGGAGCCAACTTGCCTTTCTTACCAAACCTCAAGACATGTCTATAGGGAGCTACTTTAAGAAACATATAGTCTCCAACCTCAAACTCTATCTCCCCATGCCTCTAATTTGTATAGATTTTCTAACTAGACCTGTTTAATTCTCTGTTTGATAACTTAAATCTGATCAATCATCAACTGAGTCATCTCTAACCCCATTATTGTTTTTAAAGAATCTCTCTCACCAATGTCATCTTAATACAATGCTAATCTGTACCTTTTACCATAAAATGTCTTAAAATGTGTCATCTAAATGGTAGATTGATAATTGTTATTATAAGCAAACTCCATTAATGATAATAACTCAATCCCACTAGTCTAAAAATCCATACAATAGACCCTCAACATGCCTTCCAAAATCTAAATGACTATTTTAGTTTGACCATCTGTCTACGAGTGGTAGACTGAACTGAAATAAAGTTTGGTCCCCAATACTCTCTGTGAACTACTCTAGAAAACTGACAAAAATTTTGAATCTCTATCTGACATAATATCTCTAGGAACCTCATGTAATCTAACAATCTTTTGAACATATAGATGACCTAACTGATCGTTACTTATACCCATTCTGATCAGGAAGAAATATACATACTTGCTCAACCTGTCAACTATTACCTAGATACTGATATAACCATGCTACACTCTTGGAAGTTTTGATATAAAATCCATGGAAATACTTTGTTATTTCCATTCAAGAATCATTAAAGGCTAAAGTAAACTAGAAGACCTCTGATGCTTTGCCTTGACCTATTAACAAGTCAAACATCTAGCTACATAATTTACAATGTCTCTCTTCATGCCAAACTATAAGAAATTTCTCTTGAGATCCTAATATATCTTTGTGCTACCTGGATGTACTGATTAAACTATATTGTAAGCTTCTGACAAAATTCTCTATCTTAACTCTGTATTCTCTAGCACATAGACTCTATCTTTGAATCTTATAATACCATCTTTGATTAAAATCTGATGTTGTACCCTCAAAAACCCTATAAACCTATATATATGACATTTGACTAATCTTGATATCATCAAGTAAAGTGGATATAATCTGAATTTTGGAGAAATCGACTATCATTATCTTAATATCATCTCTAGCAATCTTATACTGTAACTTACTCTAAACTAAAATCATGGATAAAACTACTCTTTTACTTAAAGCATCTGTTACCATAGTAACTCTATCTAGATGATAACAAATTTTATAATCATAATCCTTTACCAACTCTAACTATCTCATCTATCTTATATTCAACTCCTTCTAGATGAAGAAGTACTTGAGACTCTGATGATATGAATATATATAACATCTGACACCATACAAGTAATGTCTCCAAATCTTTAAAGCAAACACTACTACAACTAACTTTAGATCATGAGTAGGGTATCTTAACTCATAGTCCTTTAATTGCCTTGAAGCATAAGTAATCACCTTACCATGTTATATCAATACTGGTCCAATCCCTTGATGGGAAGCATTTATATAAATCTCATAATTCACTCCCTTTTAAGGTAAAACTAATACTGAAACACTAGTCAACCTCTACTTTAACTCCTAAAATTGCTCTCACACTTTTCAATCCATGAAAAAGGAACCTCTATCTGAGTTAAAATAGTTAATGGTCTCACTATACTAGAAAATCCCACAATAAATCTCTTGTAGTAACCAACTAGCATGAGAAAACTCCTCATCTCCTCAAGTGTCCTTGGTCTTGATCAACTCAGAATAACTTTTATCTTACTTAGGTCCATTGATTTACCAGCTGTTGAAGCAATATGCTTGAAAAATAACATGTTGCTCAACCAAAACTCACACTTACTAAACTTAATATAAAGTTATCAATCTCTCATCCTCTAAAAGATAAATCTTAGATGCTTTTCATGTTTCTCGAGTAAACCAAGATGTCGTCGATAAATATAATAACAAATCTATTTAGAAAATCTTGGAAAACTTAGTTTATCAAGTTTATAAACACTACAGGAGCATTTGTTAACCCAAAAGGCATTACCACAAACTCGTAGTGGTTATACCTCATCTTGAAAGTTGTATTGGATACATTTCTCTCTATTACTCTTACTTAATGGTACTTAAACCTCAATTCTATTTTAGAAAATACTACAACTCCACTCAACTGATTAAACAAATCACCAATTCTAGGAAATGGATACTTGTTTTTAACTGTTACCTTATTCAACTCTCTGTAGTCAATACACATTTCTAATGATCTATCATTCTTTTTTACAAACAAAATTAGAGCACCCTAAGGAGAATAACTTGACTTGATAAATCTTTTATCAATAAGCTTCTAAAGTTACTTCTTTAACTTCTGAAACTCTATTGGAGTTGTCTATTACAAAGCCTTAGAGATAAGAGCCATTCCAAAAAGCAGCTCAATGTAAAACTTTAAGTCTCTTTTAAGAGAAAATCTTAGTAAATCCTCTTGAAACACGTATGAAAACTCTTTCACTATAGATACCTCTTTGATACTTGGCCTAACCATACTCTTACATACTACATTAGCCAAGTGTCCTACACAACCTTTACTCGAAAGTCTCCTCGCCTAAATACAAGAGATAAACATAGTCTCCACTCTCCTCTCTCTAAATATAAATTGATTAAGGTCTAACTGTAGTCTAACCTTTTTCTTTCAATAGTCTCTCTCTATCCCATAACTACTCAGAAAATTCATATTTAGGATCATGTCAAAATCAGTTAACTCTAATATGATTAAATTTATCCTTAATCTTCTACCCATAATCTCTATCTCGTGATCAAACAATACCCGATCACTTAAAATTATACCACCATTTAACATCTCTATACATATACTTCTATTTACCACACTAGGGATCACCCCTAAACTTTCTACTACCCCTCTAGATATGAAACTATGTATAACATCACAATCAATTAACACATAAATAAGAGTATTAAATAAGAGCAATTGACTAGTAACTGCATGTAGAGTAACCTCTACTTGATCTCGTCTGATTACAAATACTTTGGCTCTACCTTTACCAAAGAATCGACACCTTCTCTAGGTACACTAATACTACCTCTGCCTACTCCAACACATCTACCTACTAAACCAAATGCATATTTACCTACTCTACCACTAATTAGACACTTTGACAATCTATGCTTAGGTTGTCGACATCTGAAACACACACTCTAACCTATGAGAAATTCCCTTAGATGCCTCCTACCACAAGGCTTATATATAGGTAACTCTCTTATTTATTTTCTTCCTCTAGTAGACTTCTTGGATTACATGGGCTTCTTACCTCTGTCATTACCTCTGTCAAAACCACTGTCTAAAACTCTCTTCATTGGTCTAGTGAAAACATCCATTCTTTGTAAATAAACCTCTGACCTCAAGGCTTTCCCTAAGGCATCACTAAATCTCTAAAGATGAGAAGATCTTGTCATCATGCCTCTAGTAATAGTAGGGTGTAATCCATGCATAAATTTTTACACTCTAGTTAAATCTGAAGTTGTCATACCAGAGGTAAACCTCACTAACTGATTGAATCTAGTGGCATAATCCTTCACTGAACTTATACTATAAGTCAATTTTATGAATTCTTGAACTCTAACTTGAACCATGTCTACATTTCAATAATTCTCATCAAACTCTCTTCGTCAACCGACAACTTTATGAGGTTCCATTACACCCTCACATCATCTTTGAGCATATTGGTAATATAACTTACCTTTTCTCTATCTATCATGGAAAACAACCCCATAACAATCTTAACTATCTCCATCCATCTTTAGCCATTATAGGATCTCTGAAACTAGTAAACTTTATCGATTGATGAGCTTCAAGCAAATTGTAGATCAAATGTAAGCTCTCTGAACCACTTATACCTATTATCCTTGTACCAGAACTCTAACCTCTCTGAAATTTAAACCTTGGTATCTGATAACCCTTTGTTCTTTGCTTATAGTAACATCTACCTTACTCTTGATGGGCCTCACCTCTGATAGGCTCTTGGGTCTCTACCTTTTTTTGTATATTATAACCCTTCTCTCAGAACTTTTTTAACTATTTCTCTAATATCTTTTACTTTAAGGGATACCTGGAGTGTTGAGACCTCTTAGCATCATTAGTACTTATAAGTCTTACTAAAACACTACTCTCATCACCTATGAATCTAGGTAGGTGAGATCTCCTATCTAGAGAATCACAAACACAAGGGCTTAGCATCTAACACAAAATTGAAGTTTGATCTAAAATATTTACATCGAAAAGATGCAAGCAATGGCTATTAGGATACACTGGCTCTAAGCTCATACAAATTATAGAAAATAATACATGTGAAAACATATCTTTCATGAAAATATGGCTTATATATACTCTGATGTCTCAGAACATGTTCTGATGACTTAGAATATGCTTTGATACCAAAACACCGTGGTGACCTTCGTCATAGGCTACTGTAGACTACTATAAATAATAATAGTAATATTACTATAATATTGCTTACAGTGAGAATCTCTACAGTAAAAACTACTACTGAATTTAAAATTTTGCATATGGAAGCTATAAATAAAATTTACTAATAATAATAAAGAGAATAAGCTAATGATGCATGTAAATTCATAGGTTTCTCATTTATAAAACATGCTACTTGTACAATGTCTACTAGTAATATAATACACACATATACATGACCAAACTAAGAAAGAATGCGAGCTATGAACATGTTATCTGCTGCCAAACTATATCTCCTAGAATTAAACAACCTTTTTACCCTTGCTCAGCCTAATGATTAGTGACCTACAAAGAGGAAACATGAAAAAAGAGGTAAGTGATAAAATCACTCAACATGCGTTTCCTATCTCTAATACAAGAAAGTTCCAAGCTCTATCTGATTCTTATGACTTGTCACGTTATTTTTTGCTTTACTATTTTCTTATTTCTTTACTCTTAGAAATGCATCTGTTTTCTGTATTGTTCTTTGTTTTTTTTTTTTTCTATTCTGTTTTTTCATGAAATGTTATACAAGACAAGAAATATGTATGCTAATGTCATATGTATGCTGAATATTCATAAAACTTTCCCTTGAGCATGGTTGTCTAAAAACTTTATCTAAGATAAAAGTTATGATCAGAAGATCCTAAATATATACATATAGTAGATGTTGAAAACTGAATCAGAAAATACTATATCTAAAAATAACTACTTTGTTAGTTAGACTGATGAATACAATGATTTGACACCTTGACCATATAAGTTCAATCCTACTAAAATCTACTATTACATAACTAGCACTCTCTCTAACGAGCTTGGTCAATGACCATGTCCTCTTTAGCAAACGTTGGGTTTTCTTTCTAATGGGTGTGCGAATTCACAAGCACCCCCTTATATTCATCCTTAACTATTATTTGAAATATTGATTATTTATACTTTTAAAACATACTATTGGATCTTTGAATCTGTTTCTAAAAACACTGATATGACATATTATGCTTTATTATACTAATCATGCATGATATGTTGTTTTATCTTGTTATTATTGAGTTTTGGACGCTTGAAAGTGATTTAGAGTGGCTTAAGGATGTTTTGTAACTGTTTCTATGTATCTTTAAAGTGCACGAGCATGAGTTACTTGGCAGACGGGCATATAGGAAGGCACACAATGTCGTGTGTTAGTCATTGTAAACACCTCATTTTGGACCTAATAGGGTCATCCCCGATGATGATAAACCTGAAAATTTTGGATCGATGCTTTCAAGATATTAAATTGAGGATAAATGAGTAAACCCGAACCCAAAAAAATAATAATAAATAAATAATAAAATAAAAAGCCTAAAATCCTAGCCCAAACCATTTAAATCCAAAAGTCTAACCCTTAAAATTAAACCCACAAAGAAAGCAAGAGCCCAAGCCCATTGAAAAATAAGAAAAAGAAAAAAAACCAAAAAAAAAAAAAAGTCAGCCCAGTTGGAGAAGCCCAAAGAAAAAAAGAGAGAGAGGGTAAACAAGAAGGCCTGACATGTTGGCCCAGTTTGAATGTGGATTTCACTCGTGCACTGGAGCCAGGGGACACCACCTGTAGAAGCACTGTGTGCTCATGAAACGCACGCGTGTTGCAGTTTTAATGTAGTTCTATCATTTTACGGGCAGTTTTTATTCAGTTTTCATGTAGTTTTCTATCTCACGCAGCATCTTGTCCACTCTCTTCATCTTATTTCATGCACGTAATGATCAACTGGCCAATTGCTGCCAGTGGTTTTTTCCCTGGTATGCAATATAAAAAGGGGGGATTTTGAGAGTTTCGAGATGAGGGGAATTTTTGAGGAAATTTTTCAACAAAAAAAAAAAAAAACACGCTCAAACCATACTCAGAGAAAATTAATCCCAATTTCTAAAAATTATCATTTAATTGCTCTCAATTTAGTATCAGTAAAGCATCCACACACTCAAATTTCAAGTATGTTTTCCTGAGGGGTATTTAATTAAAGTATTCAAATATTTATTCATTCTGCATTTTTTCATAAAAATCATTAATTATTGATTATATATGTGGATTGTGTGTGTTATCTGTTATTTATATATATGCGTAAATATATTTGATTGCATTGCACAAGCAGCATTTTTATATAATTAGTTAATATATATTCTGTTTATCTTTCTCAAAATGTTTTTTTTTTTTATATAAATTTTACCATTATGCATCTATAGATTCATACAACATACATGTGTTATATTGTATTATATATGTGTACATTTTAATTATATATGTATTATATATATTTATACGTGTATACCATAGCAATATTGTGTCAATATATACTGTGTGTATCATACTATATATATGTAGTAAAAATTTTGTATTTCTATAAAAATAATTTTCTTTTTATATACTTATATTAAGGTACTGCATGTATATGTGTACAAAATAAATAAATAAATAAATAAATAAATAAATATATATATATATATATATTTTTCCTTTACTGTTTTATATATATGTGTGTAACATGTATCTTGTAAATTTATGTATGTGTGTTTTTGTATGAATTTTAATATAATGTGTGTATAAATTGTATATTATATAAATTATGTGTCTTCTAAATATGTATTAAATTATGTATAAATGTCATATATATTTGTTTGTGCATTCTGTGTATATATAAATAAATATTATTGTATATATGCATGTATAGATTTACATATTATATTAGCATGTTGTGTATTATATTAGTGGATTTTTGTGCATATGTATATGTAACATATATATTATGAGTGGAGGCATTATTTTTACTTGGATTGGTAACTGTACATTATAACATTAAATTTGCTCGTATCGGAAGTCGTGAATATTGTGTTGGATTGGATTGGATTGCTTAAATCTAGAATATAGCTCGTATGTAACACAGATTAGTATGTATATTTTTTTTTTAAAAATTAAATTAAATTAAAATTAAGTTAACAATAATAATAACAATAAATAATAAATAATAAAAATGTTGTGAGGATTATTCTTATTTATTTTTCATTCATATTATTTTATTTACTAACCTAATTTGTTTTGCAGATCTTTATTTTATTTTATTAGAATTGTTTAAGATTAGAATCAATGTACAAAGGTGTATGAAAAATGGTTTTAATTTTAATTTAGTTTTTGTATCTTATTTTTCTATGGATAATTGTAATTAATAATAATATCGCATCGCGTGATAAAACGAATCTTAATTAAACTTAGCAATGCGCCTAACAAATAAACCATAAAAGTGGAGGTCGACCTTTGGGCCGGGTGGTGTGGGTGCCTAACACCTTCCCATTGTCGTACCTGACTCTCTGAACCCAACCATTGAGCCATTGAGAAAGGTTGAGTCATCTATAAAGGATCTATAAAATCGTTTGTCTTCATCGACGCATACTTTTCTGAGACAACCCTCGGGTGGCTACTCCATAGACTCCATAATGGGCCACAAACCCATTATGTGCTCCTCTTGATCACGTTTAAGGTGGTTAAACAAGAGTGACAAATCTTTCCTAGGATGGGGCGACAAAAACTGTCATCACAGTCGTGCTCTCGATCATGCTAGCTTCTAAAATCCTTGCATAAGAATCTTGCTAGCTACATAGACGTGTGGTGTAAGACACACGAGCGTCCATTAAGGCATAGGGCCATGTCTGATACTTGCATAGGCATGTAGCTGCCATCTAATACTCTCATATCTTGCTTTCATAAGCGTGTGAAATTAAGAATGAGCACACGAGCTTGTGCTCAGTCATAGGGTGTGTGTCTAGGTTTTTTAAATGCATATGAGTGCCATGCAAGGTCATGCTCATGTAGAAATGAGGCCACATAGGTGTGTACCTGCGGATACACAGTCATGTGCTCAACTCAATCTTTGCACTATCTCATTTATAAACCCAAAAATCCTAACCAAATCACTTCCAAACTTTAAGCAAACATTAACATAACTCATGGTCTCAACAAGCATCAATATAAAGACTTCAATTTTATCTCAATTGTGCCATATTTCTTAATTAAAGCATAAAACACATGTATACAGAATATTCTTTTATTGAACCTATCTAATCACTATCTATGAATTCCGATTAAAGAACGATAAACTTCCTTTTGATACTTGATACCAAGCTTTCTTATAACATTAAAGTATTACAAAATCTTCTTTGTTGCTATATAGTGTAAATTACTTGGCTTGCTCATGAACCCATATATTATATCCATAGCTTGCATGATATCAGGTCTAGTATAGATTAGATATAATAGCGAACCAATAAGACTTCTATACATGCTTTCATCAACCTTTTTTCCTCTATCTTCTTGCTTTAACTTTTCATTAACTGCCATAGGAGTAGCAATTGGTTTGAAATTCAACAACTAAAACTTTTTTAATAAGTCAAGAAGGTATTTCTCATGAGAGATGAAAATTTCTCCTTTTTGCTTGCTTAACTTAGATGTCGAGAAAATCTCATTATGCCCAAATTTGACATCTTAAACTCTTGCATCATAAAACTTTTGAAAATTGCTAGTTTCTTCAAATTATTCCCTATGTAAATTAGATCATCTATATAGAGGTAAACATCTATAAAATTCTCAACATTCTTCTTTACATAAAGTGAAGGTTCACTAGGCTTTTTATAAAAGCCATGTTATTGGAAATACTTATCAATTCTGTTATTCTAAGCTCATGGTACATGTTTTAGTCTATAAATAATATTTTTCAAGTGATACACCTTCTTTTCTCTGTCATTATATAAATAACCTTGAAGTTGCCCAACATAAAACTCTTCTTCAAACTCTCTATTCAAGAATGTTGACATGAGATCAAGTTGGAAAACACGTAACTCTAGTGAGCTGTGATAACCAACACTAATCTAATAGACTCTGTGTGAGCTACTAGTGTAAAATTCTAATTGAAGTTGATACCTAGCTATTAAGCATATCCTTTTACAATTAGTCAAGCTTTTATGCTTTTGGACACTCCTACCTTTATTGAACTTGGTCACGTAAGCCCATTTCAAGCTAATTACATCTTTCCCTTTAAGAAGATCAATAAGCTCCCACATTTTTTTTTTTCTATCATAGCAATTTCATTATATGTTGCCTTTTTCCATTTTTCTTCTCTAATGGCTTTTTCAAAGACTTATGGTTCATAGGGAAACAAAGCAAACTCACATGATTGGTTAAGATTAGTATTGACTTGATGTGAAAGAAAGATACTATATCTATTGGGTTGATGATGGTTTCTATGATATCTCCTTAAAACTAGAGAAGATGATTCATTAGATGAGTTTTATATCATTGGTTTTGTGATATGCACCTCAAATGTGTTTTTATTTTAGAATTTCAGGTTTTAACCCACTACATAACACTAGAACTTCTAGTTAGAGCAAAATTAGGCAACTTATCTAACATTTGGGAACTATTTGTCCAGTCCCATTTTACCATCTTATAAAAAATCACATCCTTTGACACTAATAGCTTCTTAATTTAAGGGTTCAAAGGCTTATAACCTTTTGAATCATCACTATACCCTACAATCAAGAATTTCTCCTCTTTCTTATGAAAATTTTCTTTATCTAAAGCTTTGTTTAATGCATATACTAAACAACCAAACACTTTTAAATGACTTACTTAAGGCTTTTTCCTATTCCACACCTCAAATGTTGCCTTATTGTGTATTACCTTTATAAATTATCGATTCATAATATAGATAGATGTATGGATAGCTTCAGCCCATAAGTTTTAGGAAGATTTTTGCCTTTGAGCATACTTCTGGCCATCTTTATAATTTTTTGGTTTTTTCTTTTAGTCACTCTATTCTATTTAGGGGTTTCACTAACTAATAAGTTGCCTTTAAATTCCTTCTTTCTTGTGATACTCCATGAAAGGATGGTATATGAACTTTCCTTCTCTTTCAGTATTCAGTGTCTTAATGTTACAGCTACTTTGCTATTCTACAAGTATTTTGAATTCCAAAAAGACACTAAAAGCATATGATTTTTTGTTTATAAAGTAAATTCACATCATTCTTACAAAATCATCAATAAAAAAAAAATATATATATATATATATATATATCTTTTGTTACCAAAAGAAGGTGTCTTTGTAAGAACAAAGATGTCAATATGCCTCGACTCCAAATGTACTTTTACTTGTCATGAGGTCTTGGGAAATAGAAGATGATGCATCTTCCTTAAATGTAGCCTTCAAAAACTTTGGTTCTTTGGTCTATTTGAGGAAGACCAATCATTATCGCCTTTTATCTTAGAAGTTGTAACATCTTTTAATTCAAGTGCCCATAGCGAGGATGCCATAAGAAAAAATCATTTGCAATCTCACTTTTCAATGCCAAATTTCTTGAATGTGTCATGGTAAGAGAAAAAATTTGTTCTTGGTTATTGCAACCTTTGCCATGATAACATTATTTTTCTTATAAACAATTTTGCATTCATTATCATAAAAAAAAAATATATCTTATATCCTTTTTAGACAAGTTGTCTAATACCCAACAGATTGTGTGTAAGTTTAGGTACATAAAAGACATCATGAATATACCTTTGATCTTCGAATTTAGTGTTGATAATAATAATTCCTTTTCCTTGGATACTTTTTGTCTTTTAATCTCTTAGGATTACATATTTTAATAAGATTTCATCAAGGTCAATAAATAGGTTCTTATTTCTAGTCATGTAGTTGCTACAATCATTATCCAAATACCAAGGATTTTCACCATTTTGTTTTACTTTTAAGCAAGTGTGAAACACTTGTTCTCCTCCATCCTCTTTTGTAAAATTAGCCTCATTCTTCTTTGATTTTTTATGCTAGCAATCCCTTTGAGAATTATTGCAAGTATGACATTTTTTACATCTAAGGTAACATTTGAATGAAGCATGACTATTTTTCTTACAAATGATGCAATAAAGACCAGAATTACCAAGCTTTTTAATGTTTATATCCTTACCATAACCTCTACCTATGCCAGGCCTTTTTTTAGATTTCCTCTACCTTTTCGTTGTTAGTCTTTTTACTGAAAATGACCTTTTTTCTTCTCTATCTCTCATTTGGGTAGATTCACCTTAGACTGAAATATTTGTTCCAAGGGCTAGTTTGAGGATCTTCAAATTCATTATTCATGTGATTTAAGAGAACAACTCAACTCAAACAATGCTAATTTTGATAAGCTCTTTGATTCTTCTATATCACCAACAACATGATCAAACTTAAGAGGTAAACTCCTAATAATTTTCTCTATAACCTTTTTCTCCTTTATGTTATCTTCATAACTTCTAATTTTATTCATAATTCCAGTAACCCTTGAGAAGAATTATCTTATATATTTAGAATCTTTCATGGTAAGGTTATTGAAACTTCTCCATAATGATTGTAATCTAACAGAAATGGCTTTCTTATTTCCTTGGAACTCATTCTTTAAGGTTTCCTATGCAATTTTGGCTTTGGAGATGTCAAAAATGTGAGGGAAAATGGATTTGCTTATTGCTTGGTAAAAACATTGCAATGCTTAAGCATTTTTATTTATGTTTTCCATATTGAGACTATTTTACTTCAGTTTATTCTGAACTTGATCCACTCTTAAGTGGTTCTCCATAGTTTTCTCGATTATCTTCTATGGATCTTGAGAAATGAAGAAGAACATAACTTAATTACTCCAATATCTATAATTTTCTCCCTCAAAGATAGGAACTTGGTTTTAGGAGTAAGAAAACATGGTGTTAGTTATGGATGAAGAACTAGCAGCCATGATTCTACCAGGCTCTAATAGCAAATTTGTTGGAATATAAAGAAACTAATAGGTTAGGAAAAATAGGGATAAACGTTGCAGACTTACTGCTCTTGTAAAATACTTTTATTTTACAGAACTTTTTGTTGTTACTTATGTTATTGTGTTTACAAGACTTTATAAGATCTTATTTTTACTACTACAAGACTTTTAAATTTAGTAAACAGTAGATAAAATAAGAAGATAAGATCTTATAGAAAACCAAATGTTAATTCTCTTAGGGAAACTAAACATCATGTTTACTAATTCTAGTATGAGTCTTGGTTTGTCTCTATTGAATTCTTGATTCATTGTCTTTGAATAATGAAAATCTTAGATTCTCTCGCATAAACCAAAAACAAAATCAATTAACATGAATATTAGTTTCTAGAATTTAAGAAATAGTAATTATACAGTAGTCTTAGCAAGAATATGTAACTTTTAAAGCACAAGAATCACAAAACAATGCACTTACCAAGAACAGATACCAATTTAAGATTTCGGTTAAGCAAAAAAAACATGGTACAACTAATGAAACAAGAACTCCTTATAATGATAAAAACCGCAAGAAAGTGAACTATAACTCAAAACAAACAAGATATTCAATATGCAAGAGCAATTAGTTGAGCAAGATTTATAAGCAATATATCAAAAATAAATCAAGCAAAGATTCATTAGTAAGAATCTTAATAATCGAGCAAGATTATTCAACAAAATATCAAGAATCGATCAGACATGATTTTATTAGTAGGAATCACAATCAATTGAGCAAGATTACTTATCAAGTATCCCAAGAATTCAGCAAGGTTAATCAACATACATATATAATAGAAGATCCAAAAATTAGAGTGTTGTAATACCACTTATTGATTCTCAAAATTAGAATCCAAATTATCGAATATTACAACAAATATACAAACGGTAATCAATAATTAAAAATTTAAAGTCCATAGGATATTTACTTGGTTTGGATTTTGATTTGAAACCCTATATCCAAGGCAGAAGAAACCTTTAGTCAAGAATCAAGAAAGTTACAACTTACAATAAAAGAATCGCATCAACTTATACAACATCACCGCAATAAGCTTTGAAACTGAGCTTAAGAGATACTAGAGATTCTAGCTCACGAAAGCCTTTAAGAATGAAGAAGATTAGAGTTTTTTCTTGCTTCAAAATGATTGCAACTCAAACATATATCACATTTACGAAAGAAGAGAAGTTGTTAGATTTATATACCTAGCCACATAACTAATCTAATTGCGCCAAAATGACTATTTCACCCTAACTTTTCAAGGCAAATGACCATATTGATCCTCCTTCATAACCCAATAACATATATGTCTTGTTAATGTAAATTACACATAACTCCCTAATATACTAGTTTAAGACACATAACTCTACACAATTATATTGAAAAGAAAAACATAATCGAGATTAATAAGGTAGGAAGTTATTGTTCTACATTATAGAGAGATAACATGAAAAAACTGTCAATTGGTGGAACACACTCTTTGGTCAAGGGATATTTGTTTGCTAGCTAAGGAACAGGTTGTCACTTTTGCCAACGATCAACGATCACTTTTCTTGAGGATGTTAGATAGGTAGAGAACTATTGTACAACAATATAACATATGTTTTTAAGAGTTTAATAATACATATTTGGTTTGTTTAGCTTGTATTGAACTTAGTTTGTGTTGGAATTTAACAAATTTCACACAACCAACAATCACAACAAAAGTAAATAAGTGTAGAAAATTAAGTGGAAACAACAATTTTTCATTGTTCAACTAAGCTCAACATAACCTACATCAATTGGATTAAGTCCAACAAAGATTAATCTAATAAGCAATAAACCAATTGTCGAATACAAGATGAAATTAACTCTCAAGTAAATACTGGTTATTCACTTAATTAATTTCTAAAATTCTCCTATAGACGATTGTTTATCATTGAATCTAAAACAACTCGAGCATCTTAAGTGGTTGTTTAAGCTCTCCTTGAACTTTTTGGTTTAAATTTCTTCAACCTTTGGACTTTAAATTCCTTCGAGCTTTAGCAAAATATGCAACCTCCAAGTAAGCAAACACATCTGCAAGATGAATTGACGAAACACACTGTATACACTCCATTTTGGACCCAATTGGGTCATCCCCAATGATGATAACCTACAATGGTTTTCATGTAGGACTTTGAATCGATACCTAAGGACCGTGGACTGAGAACATATAGTAGACTTATTGTGAGTGACTAATCATAATAATTAGGAGTTTTAGAATACTCAATTATTTTAGAAATATCCATTAGGATTAAATTTGACTCATTTTAAGCCCATTTAGTGCATGGTTACATAAGCCCATAAAACTTTTATTTATATTTTAATTAGGATATTAATTTAATTAATTAATTGTTAGGATATTTTAATTAATTAGGATGGATAATTATTTAATTAAATTTAAAATAATTAAGATAATTAGATTTAGATAGGATAATTGATAGTTGAGAGATAATAGGATTTAATTAATGAGATAATTATAATTAGGATAATTAGAGGATTAATTCAATTAGGATAATTTAATTAAATTAATTTAGATATTAAGATATTAGAAAAAAAGATAATTAGAATTAAGATAATTTAATTAAATTAATTTAGATATTAAGATATTAGAAAAAAAGATAATTAGAATTAGGATATTTGGGATAGTAAGAATAGGATAATTTGAAAAATAATTAAAATTATTTAGGATAAATTATTAGATAATTAAGATTTAAATTGAGATAAATCTAATTC
This sequence comes from Anacardium occidentale, assembly GCA_026122585.1. Lineage (NCBI taxonomy): Eukaryota > Viridiplantae > Streptophyta > Magnoliopsida > Sapindales > Anacardiaceae > Anacardium > Anacardium occidentale. Next base: position 300,006 of record JAJEJH010000094.1, on the reverse strand, counting down.
TTAAGAAGTCTATATAAAGGGGAGAGCATTCGCATTCTAGTGGGGGAAGGAGAAAGGTGGAGAGCATTCGCATCCTAAAAATATTCTTAAGCCCTAAAACTATAATTTTAGAATTTCCCTAAACTAGATATTTCGAGAGTGTTGGGATAACCGAGTCTACGAAATCTATTCCAATGATACATTAAAGAAGCGCATCGAAGAAGAGTACTATAGGAGCCGAATATCTAGGTACATATCCTGAGGGGGCTTTAAGATAAAAACAACATACTTATTTCTTATTTTTTATTTTTTACATTTTTAGTTTGTTATTTCCATATTTTATATATACGTATATATATGTGTGTGTGTGTGTGTGTGGTGTGTTTATATGTGTATGTATGTGTGCATGCTGCATGTGCTACATATTACATAACATATATAGTGTATACATTCTCTGTATATTTTATATTGTTTTATATTTTATGTGCTATAGTGTGTATATATATATAATAAGCATTTTGTAAATTATATTTATATATTTACATATATTAATGTTGTAATTTCCTGTAAATTATATTATATTTTAATATATGTATAATGTAGGTTTTTTGTTATATATTATACTGTATATGTATAATAAAATATTGGGTAAATTATACTATAAATGTATTGATATATTGTATATGGAAATGCATGATTAGTACTGCAAAAAATGATTTGTCCGTGTGTTATACATTTAACTATGGATTCATAATGAGAAAATGAACTTAATTACCCTCGTGGCAAAAGGACTTTAGTATCTCCTGGGCACCCAAGATTCAAGTCACACGGAGGAGATACATGAAGGAGCTGGCCGCGTTTTTTTTACTTTCTTACTGTGTATAATTTATGCACATGCATCTGTTTGTATGCTGCATGTCATATATTATATATGTTCAATGTGTATGATTTTTAATAATACTCTGCACATATATATAACACTGTGTATTAAAAGCATGCATCATTTAATGCTTATATTGTGCATACACATCATACATACTACTGTGCACATATGTTAACAATATTGTATATGTGGTATTCTGTGTATTAAATAAATACATCTTTTAATGATTATATAATGAGCATAGGCATTATATGTAGTATTGTGCATATTAAATTTTCTGTATATATGTTATATTACATTACATATTTCATATTCCTTGCATACCGCATATTTGTTATTATTGGATTAATTAACTAATTTCTTTTGCAGGATTTATTTTATTTATTTAGGCTTATTTAGGATTAGATCAAATGTATAAAGGTGTATGGAAAAAGGAATGTAATTTTTTTTCTTCTGATTTCATTTTTTTAATTTGTTTTTATATTTATTATTATAATATGGATAATTTATTTTTGTATGTATCGCATGATAATTAAAATAGAACTTAATTAAACTTGATAATGTGTTTAACGAATACATCATAATAGTTGTAGCGACCCCCACCCCAGGTTACTGTGCGCTGCGGAAATATACTGTATATAATGAAAATATATACCTGAGACGGGAGTCCCTACAGTAAAACCTGCTGCTGCTGAATAAATTTTTTCTTTATAAAAGAAACTGTTAATAACATTTACTATAATAGTAAACATACTGAAATATAAGCGTGAAAACCCAGACTACTCATGTATAGAATATACTGGTCATACAGTGTACACTAATATATAATACACGCATATATACATGAGAAAATAAAAGCATGCGAGCCAACATGCAGTCTGCTACTGCCACCCCATATCCCCAAAATCTCACAACTGTCTCGCTCCAACTCAGCCGCTCTCTACTCATTGACCTGCAAAAGGAAACATGGAAGAAGGGGTGAGTGACATAGTCACTCAGCAAGCGTTTTCAAACTCAAACACTCGCAGGTCAAAACAAACTGGCTACGTGACTCGTCACGTAAGAGATTATGTGTTACTAATTTCTTATTCTGATTCCTCTGATTCTCTTGATATACCGAAGCATATCAGTTTTCTATATTATTCTGTTCTCTTTCTGTTCTGTTAGTGTTACTAATCTGTTTCTCATGATCTACTGTACATGACATGAAATGTATATGCTGATGTCATGTGTATGCTGAAAAGCTGTAAAACTTGCCTGTAGGCCTGATTTTCTGAAAAACTATCTTTTCTGAAAACATTTTCTGATAATAAAACTATGATCCGAAGATCTTGGATATATATATAGTATATGCTGAAATCTGTATCCGAAAGTACTGAAAATATCTGTAATACTGGCCAGACTGATGAATACAGGGATTCGGCACCTTGGTCGTGTGAGTTCAAAAGTCTACTGAATCTACTGATGCACAACCAACACTCTCTCTAACGAGTTTGGTCAATGACCATGTCCTCTCTAGCGGACGCTGGTTTCCCTCTCTAGCGGGTGTGCGAACTCATAGGTGCCCCCTCGTATCCACCCCTATCTGATATATGAAAAATCATATATGTATATCTGAAAATCATGCTATTGGATCCTTGGATCCAGTCTGAAAACATCTGATATGGCATGTCGTGCTCAATACTGATAATCATGCATGATATGCTATTTTTCTGATCTTATTACTGAGTTCTGTGTGCTTAGAAATAGCTTAGAGTGGCTTAATTTCTCTTTTTAAATTTCTTTTCTGCTTTTCATAAGGTGCACGGGCGTGTGTTTCTATGTGCACGGGTGTGTGTCAAGGCACACGAGACTGTGTGCTTCTCGTGCGTCTGGGCGTGCTAGCTTCTGGAATAATTCATGAAATTTTGGCTGGACAAACAGGCGTGCATACCAGGCACACGGGCGTGTATTACACTGCATGGGCGTGTGGCTGCCTCAAAAAGCTTCCCGTGTCTGCATACACGGGCGTGTGGAATTGGGGGAGGACACACGGGCGTGTGTACTCGGGCACACGGGCGTGTGTCTAGATTTTCACACGCACACAGGCAACATGCAAGACCGTGTTTCCATGCAGAATTGAGGCCACACGGGCATGTACCACGGGCACACGGGCGTGTGCTCAACCCAGATTCTACAGATTGCATCTAAAAATCCAGAAATTCCCACACCAACACTTCCACACTCCAAATCATCAAACATAAACACTTCATACTACAACTAGCATGCCATTATTCATCATATGATCATCTCAAACACGCCAATCATCATAAATAAAGCATAGAACACATGTATATACACATATGCACATATAAACATGGAAATAGCCACTCAATCATTCAATCATGCATCATATCAAGCTCAATCATGCTGATAATATCTCAAACAAGCACACAAGTTTCTCATAAGCTGGAAACAGCAAAGCATGTTCTGAACACAGCGAAAGAGGTAAGGAATCGCGCCATAGAAGCTCTATCTCTCTCTCTGGAAGCTTCGGGATCTCTAATCTGATGCTGGGCTGCTGGGGGATCTCTCTCACCCAATCTAGGGTTCACTGGAGTTGGGGAAGAAGAGAAATAAGGGAAATAAGCTGGAAGCTGGAAAATAAGCTGGGAACTGCGCAACTGAAAATAAAACATATATCTGGCTGAGGCAAGACACACAGTCGTGTGTGCGGTGGAAAATTACCATTTCCACCCACCTTTGCGCAGAAACTAAAACCAAGCCCCAAAGGACTTCTAAATGACTCTTCTATCCCCTGAACTCTCTTAACTCTTTCCTAACAAGGAAATCTCTATTTTATCCTTGGATTCAGAACCCTAAAAGACAGTTCTACCCTTGGGCCATTACAATAGTGAAGGTCGGTCTTCATACTGGGTGGTATGGGTGTCTAACACTTTCTCATTGCTGTATTTGACTCTTCGAACCCAACCCATTGGGCAAGTGAGGAAGGTTGTCTTTTACAAGGAATCTGTAAAATCGCCCGTCTTTACCGATATATATTTTCCTAAGACAACCCTCGAGTGGCGACTCTATAGACTCCACATCGCGTCACAAACTTGTTATGTATTCATTTTGACCACGTTTAGGATAGTTAAGCAAAAGTGACAAATTTGTCCTCGCTTGACACGGTAAAAGCCGACGCCACACACACATTAAGAAAGATAAGTAGAATAAAGTTGTTCTCAATCAAAGTAGTGAACCCAACACTTAAATCAAGGCAAAAATATCATAACATTTAAAGTTTAAATGACTTAAGCAAGAAACGTTGGTTTAAATACTCAAGAAGAGTTAAACAGATAATAGCACATGTAGAGAATCACAACAATACATCTAAACAATAAATTAACTAATTTCCTTACAAACAAAATAAGTTAATTATATTTAAATGAATAACTTGATGTCCACGCGACAAATTCATTGCGACTATAAATATTCATAGTTTGTCAAATATACCTATGTATTTAATCCCATTTTGGTTTTATTATAGCTTTTTTAATTCATCTATGAACATGCGCTGACTACTTAGCTACTAACTGGCTAGTTAGATACTGAATTCCACCCTTTTAAAAGTAAGCTTTTGGTTTTAATATTAACTAAAAAATTAGGGAAGGGAATCAGGCTACAGCAAATCAATGAGTACATTCATTCTTTCAACTCTTAACAACTAACAATAAAGTCAGGATCACAAAGTAAATTTTTTTATCCATTTAGGTTAATTTTAATTTATTAACAATACCAAGAGGAAGCTGATTATTTAATTACTCCTGGAGTAATGGTTATATAAGTGGACAAGGACATGCCATCATGAACCCAATATTATATATTGAGTAAAGCTCCTGAAAGCTACTTGCCGTAGCTCCAAGTGAGCTTTGCTTCATCTGTTAATCAAACAAGATAAAAACACTCAACTTCCCACCTTGAGACTTCAAAAGTCTATGCTCGATCACGTTATAAACTGTGCTCTCTTTTGAGCTATAAATGTTCCACACTCAACATTCTGCACCTATTCCATCACTTTTTCTCTCTGAAGATTTTGCCTTCTTGTTCACAATTTGTTCATAGAAAGAGTATCTACAGCATGGTAAGTTTCATCATTTTCCATCGCTTCTGATATTTTCTCCAGCTCTCGCTAACATGTTACACGTTTTGGACGCCTGCAGGGGACTAACAATGAAGAAGACACAATGATCACCAAGGGAAAGGGTGGATTCAAAGCTTGCATGTTTATTTTTGGTGAGAAAATTATGCACGATTACATGGCTGTGAATTTAATTGAACTTAACGTGTGAGATTAATGCTCCAATGTGCTTCAAATTTTGTAGCCTTGATATCATTGGAGAACATGGGATTTGTAGCCAATATGATCAGCTTGGGATACTACTTCTTTTCTGTTATGCATTTCAATTCAGCAGGCTCTGCCAACACTCTCACAAACTTTATGGGCTCAATTTTCTTGCTCACTCTTGTTGGTGGATTCATTTCTGACGCCTTCTTAACCAGATTCACCACTGCTTTGATTTTTGGAACAATCGAAATCCTGGTGAGGAAGCATAAAATACCTATTATATGCACAGTATCGGAAACCTCAAAAATAAAGACTTACCTTTGGACTTTTGTAGGGCTTAATGATAGTGACAATTCAAGCTGCCTTAAACAGCCTCCATCCGGATGCTTGTGGCAAGGCAAGTTGTGTGAAAGGTGGAGCAGCAGTGATGCTATACTTCTCTTTATGCTTGTTAGCATTAGGTGCTGGTGGATGCAAAGGAGCTCTTCCTCCTCACGGTGCTGATCAATTCAATCAAAACGATCCAGTAGAAGCAAAATCACTTCCCACTTATTTCAATTGGCTATTGTTCTTTACCACAATTGGAGCTGCCTTTGGGGTCACTTTTATTGTGTACGTGAGCACAGAAATAGCATGGTACAAGGGCTTTCTCATAACAACTGTTACTACCTTTGTCGGCTTAATACTTTTTGTAAGCGGGAAGCCTTTCTATCGCCTCAAACTGCCCGGTGGTAGCCCCATTACAAGGGTTTCTCAGGTCCAACTCCCTATCCACCTCCATGGATCATGACCTTCAAATTTTCATGTAAATATATATATTGAACCCAAGCATCTCTGAAAATGTAGCAGGTTATAGTTGTGGCATTCAAAAACCGAAAGCAGTCTCTGCCAGGGAATCCTGAGGAATTGTATGAGATCAATGAAAATGAAAGAGGTGCATCGGAGGAAAGAATCCTGCACACCAACCAGTTAAGGTACTGTTTCATGGTTATATATGCATTGCCAGCTATTGTTTATTTTGGTCAAAACACAAAATCATGATTAGGCTTAATGAGACTAATTAGATTCCTATAATAAGTCTGCAACTTCAAGAATCGCTGCCAAGGAGACGGAGTTCATTAGGCATGATGAGCTGTTATTGATCCGCAAGACAGGCCTCAAGGAACCTGCAGAGAAGAGCCGTCCTCTCTCAAAACGTGTGCTGAAGGACTTTATAATGCTTAATTAGTCTTGGTCCACCATTTTAACTAACTAATAAAAATCTTCAAGAGAATAATTGAGTACTAAATTAAATGATTAATCAGCTAATCAGTGCTTGTTGTTGTGACTTATAAAATAAGAAACCAGGAATCTGGACATTGTAATATCAAATTTATGAGACTTACAAAATAAGAGACTACGAGTCTTGAAATTATATTTCTAATTAGTTAATATCTTTTGTAACAGTTGGACTAATACATTAGTTTTATTCTTAATGAAGTTGACCCTGGGAAAATTTATTACTTTCGACCTTAAATTAATATGATTCATTGAAGCTGCAGATGGCTCGACAAGGCTGCAATTATTAGCAAAGACTCAGAGCCAACACCATGGACAGTCTGCACCGTGACTCAAGTTGAAGAATTGAAGGTTCTAACTAGAATGTTGCCAATTTTAGCTAGTACAATCATAATGAATACTTGTTCAGCACAACTTCAAACCTTTTCAGTACAACAAGGCTACCTCATGGACCGCCATCTGGGAAAATTTGAGGTTCCTCCTCCTTCGATCCCAGTAATTCCAGTATTATTCACGTTAGTTCTGCTTCCTATATATGAATATGCTTTTGTGCCTTTTGCGCGCAAGATCACCAAGCATCCCTCGGGCATTACGCAGCTGCAACGCGTGGGTGTGGGGCTAGTTCTTTCCGCAATTTCAATGGCGGTAGCAGGCATTGTGGAAGTGAAAAGGAGGAACCAGTTCTTAAAAAGCCCTTCAAAGCCTATCAGCCTGTTTTGGTTATCATATCAATATGGGATTTTTGGGATTGCAGACATGTTTAGTCTTGTGGGATTGTTGGAATTCTATTACAAGGAAGCTCCCGCAGGAATGAGATCACTTGCTACTGCATTTACATGGCTGTCATATTCAATTGGGTACTTTTTGAGCAGTGCGTTTGTTAATATTATAAATGCAGTGACAGAAAGAGTGGCTCCAAGCCAACAGGGATGGCTACATGGAGTCAACATTAACAACAATAATCTCAACTTGTTTTACTGGTTCTTGGCCATTCTTAGTATGCTAAATTTTGGACTTTATTTGGTGTCAGCCTCATGGTACAAGTACAAATCAGAAGATTTTTCTGTTGGAGAAAAGGAAAAGGGAGATCATGATACTGCTGCTGAAACAACTGAAAATGACAAAGAAAAAGCCAATGATTGATGAAGTTATAAGAAAGCTTATTGCAGATTATTATATATATATATATATGTGTTATGTATTGTTTCCCTTATGATATTTTTCTGGGTTTGCGAGTAACTAAGTGTACGTGGGTGTGAATTACGTTGTGAAGGTCTTTGGTACACATTCACAAACTTTGAATTTAATTTCAACTAAATAAATATTATCCCTTTTGGATAAATTTATTTGATTTTGGTTTTCACATGATAACAATAAATCACAGAAGTAGGGCCGAGTACTATTATCCGCCTAAACCTTGATGGAATAACGGTTTCCCATTTGAAAATTTTAATTTTTTTGTTTATTTGTCAAAATAAAATGATAGTTTTGATAGTTAAATGATATTTTTGCCATTTTGTACCATATATAATGGGGTTAATATCACTTTTATATATTTAATAGCATAAGCAAATGACATTTTCACTCTAACACTATATATATATATATATATATATATATATATATATATATATATATATTCTTCACCTTTCTCATTTCTTGTTTGTTGAAAAACACTTTGATAGAGTTGGTGGATTAGGAAGTGACAATTATATACAATTCTACTGTATATTACTATACATAGTAAATTATATATTATTTCATACTTATAGTTTTAAATTTAAGAATTATTTTCATTAAAACACAACAGAAATATCTAAACTATTGAGCCGAAATGTGCTACAAAAAACATACTATATAATTATAATGATAATAGCCCCAAAACAAGGTTTTATATGCTGAAAAGAACATATTACATTTACATACACATACATATATATTAGATAGATACATGCATACATAAAACCGTATGAGCATGTGAGCCATAAGCATGCCATCAAACAAAACTGGATCCCAAACAATAGCCATCTCACCTCCTCTCAGCTCCTACTAGACTGACTTACAAGAGAAAGGAAAAGTAGGAAATGAATGATAAATCACCCAGTTAGTATATCCAATCTCTGACCCTATGATAATCTTCCCTAAGAATATCACTGTAGTTAGATCTAATTGTTCATTACCATAAAGTTTTTTAGATCTTATGTTTGTTATTCTATGTATGATTAGCGTTGCTATTATATGTTCTAGACTTCATATTGTTTCATGGTTTTTTGATTCGCATATTGAGTTAGACTACGTCATGTATGCCATGTAAGTATGTCATGCTCACAACAACATCTGAGCTTTTAGGCTTGTTTGCAAAAACATGTTTTCTGAATAACATTATGATTCAAAGATCCTAAAATAATTGAAATGTTGAATAAAATATGGTAATTGAGAAATTTCTTTATAATTAAAAACAACTACTGTGCTGATCAAATTGATGAAAACAAAGATTCGACAGCTTGCCCATGTAAGTTTCATATACTAACACACAAATAGCAACTGACCTATACGCATATAACAGCTGAACCTGAATATTGGTCACTAAACCTTAGGTTACTAACTGAATGCACACCAATATATGCCTATATATAGTGGTTAGTATGGTCATAAACCTTGATACTAGTTCCCTTATTAGATAAGTGTGTGAAAATCATTGGTGCCCCATTGTATTCACCCCTATAAAATGTCTAGAGCATCATATTTTCTATTTTAAAAACATATATTTGGATCCTTAGATTCCTTTTTGAAAACACTGATATGACATGTTATGTCATAATATACGTATGATGCATCATGTTTTCTTATTTTATTTTATTGTAATGTTTTATAGCTATTATATTAAGTTCTCTATGTTATGTGTTTTGTTCTAAATTTAAATCTTAAATTATGCTTAACGTACAAGCATGTGTGCTCAAGTACACAGACATGCGTGGAGGTGCATAAGTCATGTGTCAGTTGTGTAGCCCGATCATGCCAGCTTATATAATTTCAGCCTTATTCTTTATTTTTTTTACAAACGCACGGTCATGATATTGCTATACATGGTAGTGGCCTTGCTTAGATATAGTTGTGCACAATTATGTGAATACGACCGTGACCATACAAAGCACGACTGCATGGGCATGCATCCTACAAGTATATAGTCATGCGTCTTGCTCTGTTTTACCATATTCCTGACTGAACAAGCTTAATGCGATCCATTTTCATATGAAACACAAATTAATAATCATCAACTGTATTTCACACTCATATACTTCTTTTGCACAATTTATCACATCAATAACATCAATTTTTACAATTAATCATCCAAAACTATTTAAAAACACACATATATATAACATACACACCAATCATAATTTCCAAATGACAAATTTCATCATTATCACTTTTATATCATCATTCTTTACTCATTCATGCAATAAAATCATGAACATTCTGAAATCATCTTCAAACTCAAACAAATAACAACTAGATGCAAGAGAAGAAGAGGGAAAAAGACAAGGAAACACTTACCTCTTACCATGGCTAATCAGGCTTCTTTTTCTATAGAGATCTCACAGTCTAGATAGATTGGGGATTTTTGGTAGATGTTGTTCTCTCTTAAGATTCTTTGGAAATTGAAGAAAAATTTTAGGTGAAAATATTGAGAAATAAAGATAAGAACAACTTAAGTAATTGAAACACTTAACAGGCACGATCTTCCTTCTTAAGGTATACAGTCATGCATAACTAGAAAAATGAAGAATTCCATTTTCCCGCACTTCGCATGAAACAACATTTTATTAAGATTCATGTGCATGCTAAACAAACTTTAAAAAGTTATTATTTCACCCCTGAACTCTCCCAGCTATAATTTTTTATAAAAAAAATTTTACTTCTAACCCTAAATTTCTAAGCTAAAAAGACATTTCTAACCTTGGGATGTTACATTCCTCCCATTTTATAAAAATTTTGTCCCCAAAATTTACCTGAATAACTTGAGATACCTTTCTTTATTTTCAGACTCTACCTCTTATGTAGAATCTTCTTAGCTTTGATTCCTTCATAGCACTCTAACCAAAGGGAATTTTTTATTTTTAAGAACATTGATTCTTCTCTTAAGGAGGTTGAACTGGTTTCTCTTGCTAACTCAAATCTTCAGCAAATTCTAAATCTTAAAGCTCCTATATGCGAAGAATCCCTAACATATTTTCTTAACTAAGATACATGGAAGTTATCATAAAACCACTCCATACTCACAAGTAAAGCTAATATGTAGGTAACTCTGTCAGCCATTTCTAGGATCTCATAAGAGCCAATAAACCTCATAGCTAATTTACCTTTCTTACAAAATCTTAGAATGTGTCTATAGGGAGCTACTCTTAGGAATACCTTATCTCTTATCTCAAACTTTATTTCCTTACACCTCAAATCTGCATAGCTCTTCTAGCGATCCTAGACCTATTTCATTCTCTGTTTGATTACGTTGATCTGTTTGATCATTTGCTGAGTCATTTTAAGCCATATTACTACTTCCAATGAATCTCTCTTTCTAATATCATCCTAATGCAAAAGGGACAAACATATTCTACCCTATAACGTCTCAAATGGAGCTATTTGAATTAAAAACTAGTAACTGTTGTTATAGGTAAATTTCATCAGAGGTAACAACTCAACCCAACTTGTCTAGAAGTCCATGCAACATGCTCTTAACATATCATATAGAATTTGATTCACCTTCTCCGTTTGACCATCTAATTAAGGATAATAAGCTGAGCTGAAGTGTAATTAAGTCTCTAAAGCCTTCTGTAAACTCTTCTAAAAGTTAACAAAAGTTTGGAATCTCTATATGATACAATGACTCTTAGCACCTCATGCAATCTCACAATCAATTTAACATAAGGTTGACCTAGTTGATCAATATTCATACAATCTCTGATAGGTAGAAAATTAGTAGATTTGCTTAGTTTATCTACAATCACCTATATACTAATGTACCTTTATCGAACTCTGAGAAGTCCTGAGATAAAATCTATAGAAATATTCTTTCATTTCCATTCTAGTATACTTAAAGGTTGCAATAACCTAGAAAGTCTCTAGTGTTTTACTTTGACCTATTGATAGGTCAAACATCTGGCTACAAAGTCTATAATGTCTTTCTTCATCCTTGACCCTAGAAAATTTGTTCGAGATCTTGATACATCTTCGTACTATCTGGATGAACTATATATACTATATTGTGGGCTTCTAACAAGATCTTCCATCTTAAATTTGAGTCTTCTGGAATATAAATTTGACCTATGAATCTCAATATCCCATCTTTGAATTCATAATCTAGCACGGAACTCTCTAAAGCTCTCTGAACAATCATTTAAACCCAATCATTTGGCCTCTAACGATCTTTGATCTTATCAAGAAGGAAGACACTATTTGAAGTCTTGAAAACCTATTTATAACCACCTCAATCTACTATTTGACAATCTTTCTATGAAACCTACTCTGAATAGATAACATAGATAAAACAACTCTCTGACTCAAGGCATCTGATCTCACAATCATAATCTTTTAACAACTCTAACTATTTTATTGCTTCACATTCAACTCTTTTTAGGTGAATAAGTATTTCAGGCTCTTATAATCAGAATAAATACTATACCTCACCCTATACAAATAATGTCTCTAAATTTTTAAAGCAAAGACAACAGTTGTCAGCTTCAAGTCATGAGTATGATATCTTAACTCATGATCTTTTAATTGCCTAGATGTATAAATATTACCCTACTAGTCTGCATTGACACTACTTTAATCCTTTGGTAGGAAGCATCAATATAAATCTCATAATTTATTTCCTATTGAGGTTAAGCTAACACTAGAGCACTGTTTAACCTTTGTTTTAACTTCTGGAACCAAGCCTTACACTCCTCAATCTACACAAAAGGTATCTCTCTTTGAGTCAAAGTTATCAAAGGTTTTACCAAGCCCAAAAATCTCTCGATAAATCTTTGATAATATCTAGCTAATCCTAAAAACCTTCATACCTCTTTGCCCATCTTTGATCTTGGCTAACTCAAGATAACCTCTACCTTCCTTAAGTTCACAGATAAGCCATTAGAGAAAATAAAATATCCCAAGAATACCATTTTATTTAACTAAAACTCATACTTACTAAATTTGGCATACAACTATTTATCTTTTAACAGTTGTAACATAAAACTCAAATGCTCTATATACTCTTCTACGCTCTTTGAATAAATTAGGACGTCATTGATAAATATAATAACAAATCTATCAAGGTAATCCTGGAATACTCAATTTATCAAGTTTATAAATACAAATGAAGTATTTGTCAAATCAATTGACATTACCATAAACTTGTAATAACCATATCTAATCTTGAAGGTGATCTTAGGCGTATCTTTCTCTGCCACTCTTACCTAATGATAACCAAATCTTAAATAAATATTTGAAAACACTAAAACACCACTAAGCTGGTCAAACAAGTCATCAATTCTGGATAAGGGGTATTTATTATTTATTGTGACTTTATTCAACTCTCAGTAATTGATATACATTCTTATAGATCTATCTGTCTTTTTAACCAAAAAAAAAAAAATGGGAACACCTATAGAGAACAACTCGATCTGATAAACCTCTTGTCTATCAACTCATGTAATTGCTTCTTCAACTATTAAAGTTCATCAGAAGCCATCTGATATAAGGCCTTAAAGATAAGACTCGTACCCGAAAGTAACTCAATGCTAAACTCCAACTCCCTTTCTAGAGATAACCTAAGCAATTTCTTTGAAAACACATAAGAAAACTCTCTGACAATAGGCACTTCCTTGACACTTGGCTCAACTATAGCCTTACCTACTACATTGGCCAAATATCCAACATAGTCATTACTCAACATCCTTCTAGCTTGAATATAAGAGATCAATTTAGTCTCTACTCTACCATTTCCAAATATAAATTGATTAAGGTCTATGTGTAGCCTAACATTTTCCTCTGACAATCAATTTCTACCTCATATTTAGATAAGAAATCTATAACTAAGATCATATCAAAATTAACTAACTCTAACAGGATCAAATATATCCTTAAACTTCTACTTATAACCATAATCTCTTGATCTAGCATTAGTTGATCACTAAACATCACTCTTTTATTAGGCATCTCAATACAAACACTTTTTTCAGCCATACTAAGGATCAACCCTAATATCTCTATTACCCCTTTAGAAATGAAGTTATGTGTGACACCATAATCTACTAAAACAAATAAAAGAGTGGTAAAAGAAGAGCAACTGACCTGTCATTGTATGTGAAGTAGCCTCTACCTGCTCTTACCTTGCTACAAACACTCTGGCTCGATCTCTACCGCTTGATGTCTTAGAACATCTTCTAGGTGTACTAGCACTACCACCTTAAGAAAGATTAGCTCTTCCAACCGTACTAGCTCTACTCTTGGGTGGTCCTATTCTACCTTTACCAAGACTAGCTCCACTTTTATTGGGTCTTGTACCATATTTAGCTAGGTACTTAACAATCTTATGCCTTGTTTAACGACACCTAAAGTAAACACTCTAACATACCAAGTACTCACCACTATACCTTTTACCATATTTGACACATATTAGCAACTGGTAAGTTGTTTTTTATTTATAAATCCCTTTTATTATCTTTTTCTACTGAATCGGCCTCTTGCCTTTATCACCACCTCTCTCAGACTACTTTGAAAACTTACCCATCCTTTGAAGACATATCTTTGATATGATAGCCCTCTCTGATACATCATCGAACCTCTATAGGGGGTTATCTCTAGTTAATACATCTCTTGTAATAATAGGATATAGTCTATAGATGAACATTTGTACCTTACTAGCCTTTGTTCCCACTAAACTGGGAGTAAACCTTACCAAAACATTCAATCAGATTACATATTCCTTTACCATACTTGATCCTTACTACAGTTCAATGAACTTTTGAGTTCAAGCATAAATTATACCTGAACTTATGAACTTTTTCTCAAACATACATCAAAATTCATCAGAAGAAAATCTCTCCTCATCAACAATAGTCTTGTTAAGGTTTCACCATAACCTCGTATCCCTTTTAAACATGAAGACGACATATCTGACCTGGTATTTGTATGACATGAAGTATAAACTAGCAATGCTCTCAATTGCCTCTATCAATTCTTCAACCACTGTTAGATATTTAGTCTCATTAAACTTGGGAGCTTAATAAATCTCTGGTAGACTGTAGATTGGATGTATTCACTCTAACCTAGTGGTATTAACCATCTTAGACCTAGAACTTTATCTTTAATGTCTACCCATCTTTAGCCACTGATGCTCGTCTCTTATTAAATTTGGATACCCTCTTCTCACAAACTTTGACCATCCTTTGGTTAGCCCTTGATAAGCCTCTTCTTTAAGTGGTACATCCTTCCCTAGTAACTACTCATCACCTCTAATTGGCTACTAAGAAAGCTCTTTTATCATCTTTCTAAAGATCTCTCTCACATCTTCTTCACAAAAAAATTAATGGGAAGCTTGAGATCTCTCCTTTCATTCTAACTTGAGGTGGTAATTGAGGTACTATCATCCTCGTCAATAAATCTAGGAATATGACATCTTCTATCAAGGGAATCATAAAACACAAGGGCCAAATGACTAAATTCAAGTAAAATCTTATATTACTATACTTACATTGAGGAGAAGATGAGTGCTAACTGGTGGGATACCATAGGCTGCATACATATGTGATTTGAAAATAATGCAATTAATATATTATATATTATTTCATATTTATAATTTTAAATGTAATAATTATTTTCATTAATACACAATAGAAATACCCAAATGACTGAGCTGAAATACGCTAACGAAAAACATATGATATAACTATAATGATAATAGCCCCAAAATAAGGTTTTATATGCTAAAAAGAACATACAAGTAGTTATATTTACATACACATACATATATTGTACAAACACATGTATATATAAAACCGTATAAGCATACGAGCCACAAGTATCTTATCAAACAAAAATAGATCCCAAACAGTAGTCATTTCACCTTTTCTTAGCTCTTACTAGATTAACTTGTAAGAGAAAGAAAAAGTAGAGAATGAGTGATAAATCAACTAGTAAGTATTTTCTATCTCTAGCCCTATGATAATCCTACCCTAAGGACATCACTATAGTCATATCAAACTGTTCACTATCATATACTATTTTAGATTTTGTCTGTTATTCTATGTATGATTAGCATTTTTGTTATATGTTTTAGATTTCATACTATTTCAAGGTTTTCTGATTATGCGTATGTTAAGTTAGGCTATGTCACGTATGCCATGTAAATATGTCATGCCAAAAACAACATTTGAGCTCTTAGGCTTGTTTATAAAACATGTTCTCTGAATAACACTGTGATGCAAAGATTTTGAAATAACTGAAATGTTGAATAAAATATCGTAACAGAGAAATCTCTTTATAACTAAAGACAACTACTATATTGATCAGATTGATAAATACAAGGATTTCGCACTTTGACCATGTGAGTTTCATATACTGACATATGGATAACAATTGACTAATATGCATATAGCAACTGAATCTGAATATTGATCACCGAACCCTAAGCTACTAATTGAATACATACTAGCATATACCTATATATAATGGTTAGTATAATCATAGACCTTGATGTTGATTCCCTTTATTGAGAGTGTGCGAAAATCATAGGTACCCCCTCATATTCATCTCTACAAGATGCTCGAAATATTGTATTTTCTATTTTAAAAACATGTATTTGGATCTTTGGATCCTTATATGAAAACATTGATATGGCATGCATGTCATGATATGTGTATAATGTATCATGTTCTCTTATTTTATTTTATTGTAATGTTTTATAACTATTGTATTAAGTTCCCTATGTTTTATGTTTTGTTTTGAACTTAAATCTCAAATTATACTTAATGCATAGACGTACGTGCTTAGGCGCATGGGTATACATGAAAGTGCATATGTCGTGATATTAACATGCACGGTCATGACCTTACTTAGATCTAGTCATGCATGATTTTGTAAACACGATCATGACTATGTAAAGTACGACTGCATGGGCATGCATCCTATAGGTGTACGATTGTGCGTCTTGCTTTATTTCTCCATATTCATGGCCAAACAAGCTTAATCCGATCCATTTTCATACCAAACATAAATCAATTATCATCAACTATATTTCACACTCAAACACTTTTTTTGCACAAATTTATCACATCAATAACATCAATTTTCACAATTAATCATCTAAAACTCTTTAAAAGCACACACACACACACACACACACACATATATATATATATATATATATATATATATATATATATAACATACATACCAATCATAATTTCCAAATGACAAGTTTCATCATCATCACTTTCATATCATCATTCTTTACTCACTCATGCAATAAAAATCATAAACATACTGAAATCATGATCAAACTCAAGCAAACAGTAGTTACATGCAAGAGAAGAAAAGGTTAAGAGGCAAAGAAACACTTATCTCTTGCCATGGTTGATTAAGCTTCTCTTTCTATATAGATCTCACCTCTAGATGGATTAGGGATCTTTGGTTACTGGTCTTACATCTTCTAAATCTAAGAGGTATATGACATAACTTGGGAAGTAAAGTAGAACTAGGGTTACAATCAAGCTGAGCTCAAGCCTTGGTTTATATAAAGTTTAAACTCAAGTTTGATGAGTTTGAAAGTTGTAGGCTCGAGCTTGAGTTAGGAATTATTGGCTCAAGTTTAGCTTAAAAAATATATTAAACCTTATAACTTATACTAAACAATTACCCTTTATACCCAAAGTTAGAGAGTAAGATTTTACGGGTGTATATATAATATTTCAAAATTTTTAAGGGTTTATTGATGTTTATACTCAAATCGAGCTATGAGCTCATGAATTCAGTAAATTAACCATTAATGAGCTTAAGCTTGACTCGATAATAATCAATTTAAGCTTAAAAAAATCAACATGATCTGAACAACGAGTAGCTTACAAGAAACTTGACTTATTTGTAGCCTTAAGTGAGGCAATGATTGCTCACATCTAGGGCTTGCATATGTGATGACAAGATGTGCCATCAAGTTGCAGGGAAATAGGTGTGAGGTCCATATGGTGAGGGTTTGACAATCTAAACCCTTTTAACCCTTATTTTCTCTTAATCTTACTCATTGACAAGACCAAATGTCTCAACTTTCTAAAAATATTTTATTGTTTCCAACATTGTTTTCTTATTTTCGAAGTCGTTCTTATATTTTTGGCACCTTTTGGTGACTTTTTGACACTATTTCGGTGTTTTTAGCTTTTTAACATTGTTCTAGTGACTTCTTTACATTGTTATATAGTTTTGGGTGTTATTCTTCCATCTTTGGTGTAATATTTGAATTTATATAAATTGATTAATTAACAATCAATCCTAATCTATAGAATCTATGCAAGGATTATAGAATATTGAATTAAAGTATTGATTTAGGGTTATTACAACCTTTTCCATGATTACATTGTTTTTCTTATAAATAATTTTGCATTCATTATCATAAAAAAAGGTCTTATATCCTTTTTGGGCAAGTTGTCTAATATTCAACAAATTGTGTGCAAGTTTAGGTACATAAAAGATATCATAAATGCACCTTAAATCTTCAAATTTGGTGTTAACAACAACAATTCCTTTTCCCTGGATAACTTCTATCTTCTAATCTCTTAGGATTACATAGAATGAGAAGCTCTCATCAAAGTTAGTAAATAAGTTCTTGTTTTAGTCATATGGTTTCTACAACCACTATCCAAATGCCATGGATTTTCACCTTTTTCTTTTACTTTTAAACAAGTATAAAACACTTACTCTCCTTCATCCTCCTTTGTAAAATTATCCTCATTCTTCTCTAATTTTTTATGCTAGTAATCCCTTTGAGAGTGATTACAAGTACAACATTTTTTGCATCTAAGGTAACATTCAAATGAAACATGATTAGTTTTCTTGCAAATGATAAAATAAGACTAGAATTACTAGGCTTTTGATGTTGATATCCTCTACCATGACCTCTGCCTTTGTTAAGTCTCTTCCTAGATTTCCTTTACCTTTTCTTTGCTAGTCTTACTTGTTTTCTTCTCTATCTCTCATTTAGGTAGATTCGTCTTGGACTAAAATGCTTGTTCCAAAGGCTAGTTTAAGTATCTTATAATTCATTCTTTATGTGATTTAGGAAAGTCACTCAACTCAAACATATTTAATTTTGACAAGTTCTTTGAATCTTCTATATCAGCAACAATATAATCAAACTTAAGAGGTAAACTCTTAAGAATTTTCTTTACGACCTTCTTCTCCTTTATGTTATCTCCATAGTTTCTAATTTAATTCATAATTTAGCAACCCTTGACAAGACTTATCTTATAGATTCAGAATCCTTCATGGAAAGGTTGTTAAGACTTTTCTATAATGATTGTAATAGAACAAAAATAGCCTTTTTGTTTCCTTTGAACTCATTCTTCAAGGTTTCCCATGTAACTTTGGCTTTAGAGATGCCAAAAATAAGAGGGAAAATGGATTTTCTTATTGCTTGATAAAGATACTGCAATGCTTGAGCATTTTTATTCGTGTTTTCCTTATTGGTACTTAATCCACTCTTAGGTGGTCCTTTATAGCCAATCTTAATTATCCCTTATGGATCTTGAGAAATGAAGAAGAACATCATTTGATTACTCTAATATCCATAATTTTCTCTTTCAAAGATAGGAACTTGGTTTTAAGAGTCAAAAAGGTGTTAGTTAGAGATTAAAAAAAATAATAATAACCATGATTCTACTAGACTTTGATACTAAATTTGTTAGAATATAAGGAAACTGATGGGTTAGGAAGAATAGAGATAAAGGTTGCAGAACTACTACTCCTATAAAATACTTTTATTTTTCTAAACTTTTTGTTGTTATTTTTGTCGTTGTGTTTACAAGGCTTTAGAAGACTCCTATTTATACTAGTATAAGACTTCTAAATTTAGTAAACAGTAGATAAGATAAGAAGATAAGATCTCCAATAAAACCAAACATTAATTCTCTTAGGAAAACTAAACATCATCTTTACTAATTTTAGTACGAGTGTTGATTCATTGTCTTTGAATAATAAAAATCTTAGATTCTCTCACATTAACCAAAAGCAAAATCTATTAGCATGAATATTAGTTTCTAGAATTTAAGGAATAATAACTATACAATAGTCTTTGCAAGATTATGTGACTCCTAAAGCACAAGAATCACAGAACAATGCACTTACCAAGAACAAATACTAATTTCAAATTTTAGTTAAGCAAATAAACATGGCACAACTAATGAAGCAAGAACTATGACCCTATAATGATAAAAACCATAAAAAACCGAACTATAACTCAAATCAAACAAGATATTCAATATGCAAGAGCAATCAATCGAGCAACATTTATGACCAATATATTAAAAATTAATCAAGCAAAGATTCATTAGCAAGAACCTCACAATCGAGCAAGATTATTAAACAAAATATGAAGAATTAATCAGACATGATTTATTAGGAGGAACCACAATCAATTAGGCAAGATTAATCAACAAATATCTCAAGAACTGAGCAAGGTTAATGAACATACATATATGATGAAAGATCCGAAAATTAGAGTGCTCTAATACCACTTGTTAATTCTTAAAATTAGAATCCAAACTGTTGAATATTACACCAAAATACACAAACAGTAATCAAGAATCAAAAATTAAAAGTACATTGGATATTTACTTGGTTTGGATTTTGATTTGAAACCTTATATCCAAAACAAAAGAAACCTTTCGTTAAGAATGAAGAAAGTTACAACTTACAATAAAAGAATTGCATCAATTTATATAACACTACTGTAATAGGCATTAAAACAAAGCTTAGAAGATACTAGAGACTCTAACTCACAAAAGCCCTTAAAGTATAGAGAAAACTACAGTTTTTTCTTGCTTCAAAATAATTCCAATTCAAACGTATATCACGTTTAAGAAAGAAAAGAAGTTGCTAAGTTTATATACCTAGCCACATAACTAATCCAATTGCATTGAAATGACCATTTCCCCCTACTTATTCAAGGCAAATGACCATATTAATCCTTCTTCATAACACAATAACATATATGTCTTATTAATGCAAATTACGCATAACTCCCTAATATACTAGTTTAAGACACATAACTCCACCACAATTATTTTGAAAGGAAGATCACAATCAAGATTAATGAGGTAGAAAGTTATTGTTTTACAATATGGGCAAATAATATGGAAAATGTGTCAACTAGTGGAACATATTCTTTGGTCAAGGGATGTTTGTTTGTTACTCTAAGGCATAGGTTGTTGGTTCAACCAAAGATCACTTCTTATGAAGATTTTATATAGTAAGGGAATTATTGTACAACAATTTAACATATGTTTTTGAAAGTTTAATAATACATATTTGGATTGTTTAGCTTGTATTAAACTTAATTTAGGTAGGAATTTAACAAATTTCACAGAACCAAAAATCATAACAAAAGTAAATAAGTGTACAAAACTAAGTGGATACAACACTTTTGCATGGTTCAACTAATAGGCAATAAACAATTTGTCGAATACAATATGAAATTAACTCTTAAGCAAACATGGTTATTCACTTAATTAATTTTTAATATTCTCTTATAGACAATTGTTTATTTCTGAATCTAAAGCACTTCGAAAATCTTACGTGGTTCTTTAAACTCTCCTTGAACTTTTTGGTTAAAATTTCTTCAACCTTTGGACTTCAAATCCTTTTGAGCTCTAGGAAAATATGCATCCTCTAAGCAAGCAAACACATCTGCAGGTTGAATTGGAGAAACACATAAAGAAAGAAAGTAAAATAAAGTTGTCTTAATAAAAATAGTGAACCTAACACTTAAATCAAGGCAAAAATATGAGAACATTTAGGTTCAACCGCCTTAAGGAAGAGAAGTTGGCTTAAGTACCCAAAAAGAGTCAAATAGATAATGACACATGTAGATTATCACAACAATACATCTAAACAATAAATTAACTAATTCCCTTACAAACAAAATAAGTTGTCAACTCTATTTAAATGAATAACTTGATTCAAATGCTTACATGTAGACAAACGTGTATACACAAAAAAATTCTTTGTGAATACAAATATTCATAGTTTGTCAAATATGCCTATATATTTAATCCCATTTTGGTTTTATTATAGCCTTTTGAATTCATCCATGAACATGAGCTGACTACTTAGCTACTAACTGGCTAGTTAGATTCTGAAGTATTCCACCACTTTAAAAGTAACCTTTCGGTTTTAATATTAACTAAAAAATTAGGGAAGGGAATCAATGAGTACATTCTTCCAACTCTTAACAACTAACAATAAAGTCAGGATCACAAACTAAATTATTTTATCCATTTAGGTTAATTTATAATTATTATCAACACCAAGGGGAAGCTGATTATTTATTTACTTCCTGGAGTAATGGTTACATAAGTGGACAAGGACTTCCCACCATGAACCAAATATTACAAATCGAGTAGAGCTTTTGAAAGCTACTTCCCATAGCACCAAGTGAGCTTTGCTTCATTTGTTAATCAAACAGGATAAAAACACTCCAACTTCCCACCTTGAGACTTCAAAAGTTTATGCTCAATCATGTTATAAACCATGCTCTCTTTTGAGCTTTAAGTGTTCCACCCTCAATATTCTGCACCTATTCCTTCACTTTTTCTCTCCGAAGCTTGTGCCTTCTTGTTCACAATTTGTTCATAAAAAGAGTCTCCACAGCATGGTAAGTTTCATCATTTTCCATCGCTTCTGATATTTTCTCTAGCTCTCTCTAACATGTTACATATTTTGGACGCCTGCAGGGGACTAACAAAGAAGAAGACACATTGATCACCAAGGAAAAGGGTGGATTCAAAGCTTGCATGTTTATTTTTGGTGAGAAAATTATGCTTGATTACATAGCTGTGAATTTAATTGAACTTAACGTGTGAGATTAATGCTCCAATGTGTTTCAAATTTTGTAGCTTGATATAATTGGAGAACATGGGATTTGTAGCCAATATGATCAGCTTGGGATACTACTTCTTTTCTGTGATGCACTTCAATTCAGCAGGCTCTGCCAACACGCTCACAAACTTTATGGGTTCAATTTTCTTGCTCATTCTTGTTGGTGGATTCATTTCTGACGCCTTCTTAACCAGATTCACCACTGCTTTGATTTTTGGAATAATCGAAATCCTGGTGAGGAAGGATAAAATCCCCATTGTATGTACAGTATCGGAAACCTCAAAAATAAAGACTTACCTTTGGACTTTTGTAGGGCTTGATGATAGTGACAATTCAAGCTGCCTTAAACAGTCTCCATCCGGATGCTTGTGGCAAGGCAAGTTGTGTGAAAGGTGGAGCAGCAGTGATGCTATATTTCTCTTTATGCTTGTTAGCATTAGGTGCTGGTGGATGCAAAGGAGCTCTTCCTCCACACGGTGCTGATCAATTCAATCAAAACGATCCAGTAGAAGCAAATTCACTTCCTACCTATTTCAATTGGCTAGTCTTCTTTACCACAATTGGAGCTGCCTTTGGGGTCACTTTAATTAGCATGGTACAAGGGCTTTCTCATAACAACTGTTGCTACCTTTGTTGGCTTAGTACTTTTTGTCAGGGGGAAGCCTTTGTATCGCCTCAAACTGCCCGGTGGCAGCCCCATTACAAGGGTTTCTCAGGTGCGACTCCATATCCACCTACGTGGACCATGTCCTTCAAATTTGCATGTAAATACATATATATATTGAACCCAAGCGTATTTGAATATGTAACAGGTTATAGTTGTGGCATTTAAAAACCGAAAGCAGTTACTGCCAGAGAATCCTGAGGAATTGTATGAGATCAATGAGAATGAAAGATCTGCAACAGAGGAAAGAATCCTGCACACCAACCAGTTAAGGTACTGTTTCATGGTTATATATGTATTGCCAGCTAATGTTTACTTTCCTCAATGCACAATCATGAGTAAGCTTAATGAGACTAATTAGATTCGTATAATAAGTCTGCAACCCCAAGAATCGCTGCCAAGGAGATGGAGTTCGTTAGGCATGATTAGCTGTGTATTGATCCGCAAGACAGGCCTCATGGAACCTGCAGAGAAGAGCTGTCCTCTCTCAAAACGTGTGCTGAAGTACATAATAATGCTCAATTAGTCTTGGTCCACCTAATTTAACTAACTAATAAAAGTCTTCAAGTGAATAATTGAGTACTTAATTGAATGATTAATCAGCGAATCAGTACTTATTGATGTGACTTATAAAATAAGAAACTAGGAATCTTGACATTATAACATCAAATTGATGAGACCTACAAAATAAGAAACTACGAATCTTGACATTATATATCAAACTATACTGTTTAAATTTCTAATTAGTTAATGTCTCTTGTAACAGTTGGACTAATACATTAGTTTAATTCTTAATGAAGTTGACCCTGGGAAAATTTATTACTTTTGTCCTTAAATTAATATGATTATTGAAGCTGCAGATGGCTCGACAAGGCTGCAAATTATGAGCAAAGACTCAGAGCCAACACCATGGACAGTCTGCACCGTGACTCAAGTTGAAGAAGTGAAAGTTCTAACTAGAATGTTGCCAATTTTAGCTATTACAATCATTATGAATACTTGTTCAGCACAACTTCAAACCTTTTCAGCACAAGAAGGCTATCTCATGGACCGCCATCTGGGAAAATTTGAGGTTCCTCCTCCTTCGATCCCAGTAATTCCAACATTATTCACGTTAGTTCTCCTTCCTATATATGAATATGCTTTTGTGCCCTTTGCACGCAAGATCACCAAGCATCCCTCAGGCATTACGCAGCTGCAACGTGTGGGTGTGGGCTAGTTCTTTCCGCAATTTCAATGGCGGTAGCAGGCATTGTGGAAGTTAGAAGGAGGAACCAGTTCTTAAAAAATCCTTCAAAGCCTATCAGCCTGTTTTGGTTGTCATATCAATAGGGGATTTTTGGGATTGCAGACATGTTTAGTCTTGTGGGATTGTTGGAATTCTATTACAAGGAAGCTTCCGCAGGAACGAGATCACTTGCTACTGCATTTACGTGGCTGTCATTTTCAATTGGGTACTTTTTGAGCAGTGCATTTGTTAATATTATAAATGCAGTGACAGAAAGACTGGCTCCAAGCAAACAAGGATGGCTGCATGGAGTCAACATTAACAACAATAATCTCAACTTGTTTTACTGGTTCTTGGCCATTCTTAGTATGCTAAATTTTGGACTATAACTGGTGTCAGCCTCATGGTACAAGTACAAATCAGAAGATTTTTCTGTTGGAGAAAAGGAAAAGGGAGATCATGATACTGCTGCTGAAACAACTGAAAATGACAAAGAAAAAGCCAATGATTGATGAAGGAAGTTTATTGCAGATTATTATATATATATACATATACACACACACACACACAAACACACATATATATATGTGTTAATATCTCTTATGATTGTATTTTTCTAGGTTTATGAGTAACTGAGTGTATGTGGGTGTGAAATATGTTGTAAGGGTTTTTGGTACACCTTGACAAGCTTAGGGTCAAGCGGTTTAATTTCAACTAAATAAATATTACCTGTTTTGGATAAATTTATTTGATTTTTCACATAATAACAACCAATCATAAAACTAGAGCTGAATAGTATTTTTCACCTAAACTTTGATGGAATAATGATTTCCCTCCTTTTAAAATTGAAAAGTTCATTTTTTCTTATTCATTAAAGTAAATGTTAGACTTAATAGTTAAATGATATTTTTGACATTTTGTACCATATATAAGAGGATTAATATCATTTTATACCTCTAATAGTATAAGCAAATTATATTTTCACTCTAACACTTTATATTTTTCTTTTTTGACTCCTTACCTATATATATATATATATATATATATATATATATATATATATATATATTCTCCACCTTTCTCATTTCTTGATTGTCGAAAAACACTTAGGTAGAGTTGGTGGATTAGGAAGTGACAACTTCTAGATCTAAGAAATGTGTATCACAACTCAAGAAGTAAAATAGGGTTAGGGCTACAATCAAGCCAAGCTCGAGCCTTGTTTTATACAAAGTTCAAGCTTAAGTTCAATGAGCTCGAAAGGTTAGGATCAAACTAGAGTTAGGAATTATTGATTCAAGTTCAGCTCAAAAAATTTATTAAACCTTATAACTTATATACTAAACAATTACCCCCATACTCAAAGCTAAGGAGTAAACTTTTAGGAATGTAAATATAATATCTCAAAATTTTTAAGGGTTTATTCATTTTATACTCAAATCGAGCTACGGGCTTGTGAGTTCACCAAATTAAACAACAATGAGCCTAAGCTCAACTCGACAATAGTCAATTTGAGCACATCAAAATCAATGCTATTTGACATACTTGTAGCTTACAAGAAACTTGACTCATTTGTAGCCTTAAGTGAGGCAATGATTGCTCCTATCTAGGGCTCGTGTAGGTGATAACGAGATGTGCCATCAAGTGGTAAGGAGATAGGTGTGAGGTCCACATAACGAAGGTTTGACAACTCAAACCCTGATCTTCTCTTAATCTTACTAGTTGGCAAGACCAAACATCTTAGTTTTCTAAAAATATTTTCTTGTTTCCAACATAGTTTTCTTACTTTCAAAGCGCTCTTATATTTTTGACACCTTTTGGTGTCTTTCTAACACTGTTCTCTAACTTTTGACACTATTTTGGTGTTTTCAGCTTTTTAACATTGTTCTCTAATTTTCAATGTTGTTCTTTCATCTTTGGTGTAAGATTTAAATTTACATGAATTAAATAAATAACAATCAATCCTAATCTATGCACAGATTATAGAATACTGAATTAAAGTATTAATTTATGGTTTAGAAATAGCTAGAATTTCATGCAATATGAATCCATAACAATACTAAAGATATTTATAATGAAGTGATTGGTCTCTCGTCTTTGAAACCTCCTTTATAACAGCTTTTAATAGGTAAAACTATATTAAAATTAGGTTTTTAAGAGGAGGCCAAGCCAATATATATAGTAGGTTAATGAATTCTCCCATCAAGAATCTAATAAACTTTAAGACTCATACTAATGCTATCTACCTAGATCATTACCACTAGTGTATTAGGCTTATTGATCATTTAAGTTCATCTGTAAACTGGTATTAGACTATTCAATAATCCAATTTTTTTAAAACAAAATTATAATTAATGTTAGTCCATACAAGGAAATTTTTCAACATTCTCCCATTTGGGCAACATTAATTATATATTTTATTTATTTAAGTTATTATTAAGAAAACAAAAACAATTTTTGACTCTCGACTAACCAATATTTTAATTATAAAGTAGTCACTATTTATCACACCAATATTTGTCAAATGTATCATTATTGAATGAAAATTTTATAAGCTTCAATAATACACTGCTTTAATGATTAACATTATGAAAACTCACAAAATTGTTCCAGTGATATTAAATATTATTGCCTAATCAAGATTTCATGAGATATGACAATTTATTATCTCTGACAGTCTTAATATAAAAATGTTACATCTAAGCCAGTGAACGGTAAACTTTGCTTTATGTGACAATTAACCATACCAAAGTTGATAATTTGAACTTATTAACCTTAATATAAATCTAATACTTTATGCCACAATGATTATATAAAATTAAAATTTTCTCTAAATAGAGTTCTACAAGTGTGACACACGCCTTCAAGCACTACCATAAGCCCTTCACAAGTATTTTCATAGAGCCATAAGTCTTTCAGCTCTTTATAGGTTGCCACTTGTCTTTCATGCTCTATAATCCACTTTTTTACTCTTTAATGTGTTCTCACACACGATCAAATATCTTTATTGTGATTCATATATCACTTTAGACCATTTACATGTTAAAATTTATCTCATATAGACAGACATCTAATAACACCCTTAAAAACACTTTCGCATATGTCATATGCCTTTAAGTTAACTCTATATGTTGATATGCACTAACAATTGTCTTTATGTGCATCCAAGCATGTCTAGGACTATTCCATGTGCCATATAAAGTTGACACATACCATAAAAAACCATTACACACTTTGCATGTGCTTATAGAAAATCTTCACACGTGTTTACATGCTTCTAAAGTGTTACATTAGAATGCTTTGGTAGAATAAATTTACACACAAAAATGCACCACTAGGTGCTTCTCATGTGCCTCTATGCATTAATACATGCCTCCATTGATCATCATGCACCACTATAGGGATAAAAAGACCATTCACGTGTTACCATGCACTTCAATTAGAATTACCATAGACGCGTCCATGCACTAGTAAAACAATTACACATGCTAAACATACTTCTAGATGACCTTCACATGTTGTCATGCTCTTCACACATTTATCACACTTTACCATGTGCTTGCACGTGCTAGCTAAATCGAACACGTGTCTCTACATGCTCACTTATGCTTGATAGTTCAACCTAGCACTCAAAATAAATGCGCTAGATTAGGTTGGGTATGATAGTGGGCTGGTTCAGCCAAAACCCTTAATGGGTCAAATGGCCTATTGATTCAGCCTAGTCAATGTTGACCAGATCTAGGTCAAGCTTTTTAACCTCACAGATTGGGCAATTGTGTTGGGAAAACTCGAATGTGACTCATGATTTATAAAAACACTAGCCTATCAATATTCATGTTGTCGATGCTATAT
The DNA here is from genome assembly GCA_026122585.1 of Anacardium occidentale. Classification (NCBI taxonomy): domain Eukaryota; kingdom Viridiplantae; phylum Streptophyta; class Magnoliopsida; order Sapindales; family Anacardiaceae; genus Anacardium; species Anacardium occidentale. The sequence continues at coordinate 271,670 of JAJEJH010000094.1, read as the reverse complement.
TCTTCATTCTTCAACCATGAATGACTGACTAGCAAATCCTAAGTCGGATTTTTAGTCATATCTGTGGTATTTTGTTCGATAATTTGATAAAAATTGCGCTAATAAATTACAACGGAAACAACACTCACAGTCCAAATCTGGTGCACCAATTCTACCCTTTCAATCATCAATTCAGCTCATAATGTTAGGGGAATCATTATCATGATCAAAAAGCTCCTCATGATGTAAGAGCCTGTGATTACATTGTAAAATTTGTGAGAAAATAGTTGACTTTACATATAATATTTATTACTATTATTATATTATTATTATCTTTGTTTTCTTTTCTTTAGGTTAAAAATGAACACTAAGGCTCTATATTGATTTTTTTTTTTTTCAATTTCTATATTTCAGGTTTTTAGAATCCCAATTTTAAGATTTGATTCATCAAGGAAAAACCTTAAAATTAAAATTGAATAAATCTCTAATTTTAACACCAAGCCTCAATTGAAAACACAAAATTTAAAATATAATAAATTGAATTTTCAAGAAAACTCTAATTTTGTGGTTTAATTCATCAATCATAAAACGCTAAAATTGGAATTGAATATCAATCCCTAATTTTTAAATTTAAATCTTAATTCAGAATTAATATATTATGAGCTTAGTTTTGAAATTTCATATTCTATAACCTAATGTGCTTGGTTCTGATACCAAATGTAAGATTTAAATTTATATGAACTAAATAAATAACTATTAATTCTAATTCATAGGATTTACGTGTGGATTATAAAATACTAAATTAAAGTATTGATTTAAGATTAGAGAAATACCTGAGATTTCATATAATATAAATCAACATCAATATTGAAAACACTTGCAATGAAGTGGCTAGTCTTTCGCCCTTGAAAACATCTTTTTATGACAACTTTTAATGGATAAAGATATATTGAAATTAAGTTTTCGAGAGGGGACAACCAATATATATAATAGATGAATGAATCTCCCATTAAAGATCCAATAAACCTTAAGGCTCATACTAATGTTATCTATATAAATCATTACATTTTAATATATTGAATTTAACTTTATTAATCACTTAAGTTTATCTATAAACTAGTATTAAACTATTCAATTACCTGATTTTATTAAAACAAAATTATAATTAATATTAGTCCACATAAACGAATTTTCTCATCTTTGGTGTTTTATGATGGCTTTCCAACACTGCCCTCTAGCTTTTGACATTGTTTTAGAGGCCTTTTGACAGTGATTTCTTGTTCTCAAAGCTAAACTATGGTGTTTCTAACCTTTAACTACGTATATTTTTGTATACTTTCACTAAATTTATTTAAAAAAAAAGAAAACAGGTTTTTTTCATAAATTTAATAAATAGACAAAGAAAATAAACTTTTCAAATTTGACTGTCTGTTGGCCTACAAGTAGCTAGAGTTTTGAACTTAGGTTAGGTCATCATACTTTTCTGCCAATAGACAACAAGTGCTTTTTAAACCTTTTTAACCACATTTTTCATGGATGAATTTACAAGGAGCTAAAGTTCTGAACTTAGTAGTCGGATGTTGTCACAAATATATTCTTGAAACCCAACGATTTGATTGGTTTGAGGTGAGTGAAGCACATAAAATGTATCATTTTTTGTTGGATATCCTTTTTTCCTATTAAAATTAATAATATAATGATAATTTAATCACAGAATTCATTTATTAAATTATAATTCTTTTATTGAAGACATAAAATAAAGACATAAATTAAACTGATAAATTAAAGACACCCTACTATATGTATAGAGTATTCCATTGGCTTGAAAAGTCTTTTATTGAAGACATAAAATAAAGAAAAGACTGCTTGCTAATATAACTAATAAATTAAACTAATAGTAATAATAATAAAATTAAATATGAGCACATATTTCATGCATGAACAATGTATCATAATGAGCAGCGCATCAATAAAGTATGAACAGAAGCAAATGGTTATTAAGAAACCATTTACACCGAAGCTCAAGATTAGTATTTAAGTTTAAAAGGGTGTCTTTCATGTGAAACATCAATGATAAATAAAGTTCAAATGGCCACTTCACATGGCAAAAGGATTAGATGGGCAAAATGATAAACTCATGGGAGAGTTAAGGAAACTCAAGAGCTTTGAGCCAACATTGATGTTTAAATTAACCATGCGAGATATGAATTACATAATAAATTGGAATTATTTTGGAAGAATAGCTGAGCACATCTTCAGATGAATTTATTGAGTTGTGTGCCACTGTATTTCCCTGGAGAGATTAAAAGGGTGTCATAATATAATATGATACCTCTTGGTTTCACCTAGCCATTTATGCATATTCTTGCAGTAACTGTATTTGTAATTGAGAGTAGAAGACCAAAAAAGCCTCAATTGTCGGCAGATACGTCCCACAGAATGCTCTTGATAATTAGTATTAATTGACTATATAAATGTAGCCACTGACAAGTTAACAAGAAGGCAATTTCCCATAAAGCACATAAATTATTTGACTAATAAAGAAAGCGACGCAATTTCACATGTTAAAGGTTGCAATTGACAATTACTTTATTAATTATACTATGTTTTTTTTCTTAAATTAGTGACATCTAGATCAGGCAGTAATCATGTTTATGAGTTGATATTTTTCTTAACATTTTGATAAACGAACATGATTTAGATCATTAAATTGCATGAATAGTTTTTATATATAGATATTGGTTGTTAAAAGCTTTTCGCATTAAAATTAATATTAATTATAATTTAATTTAATAAAATTAGATAACGTAATATCAATTTATATATGAATTTAAATGATCAATAAATACAACATGTACAAAACAACCCATGTTTGATAGATTTCATTGTCTTTTGCTTAATCCAGCAAATTCACAGTCAACAACATGTACAAAACAATAGTACATAATTTTCAAACCTAAATTAACCAAAATTTTTCGGAACTCTTAACCCTTACCCACTAGAAAACAGTTATTTTTTGGTGAAATTTTATGTAATTACACACAACAAAATCATTTCCTATCATCTAACCAACAAAACCGTCAAATTGTTTCTTGAAAATTTGAACAAAAACCTAACACAACACAACATCCAAATCACGATCAAATGAAAATTCATGTATTTCAAACATTAAATCAACAAAAACTGGAAAGACTACATGTCTGGTATGCCATTTTACAAGTGCTTTAACTCCTAGATTTGAACGAAAACAATGATCATGCTAGATGGTTGCTAAGTACACGAATCAAGGTTAACGTTCATTTGTCAAAAAAAGAAAAAAGAAAAGAAAAGGGGCAAGTGGACAAAGAGAAAGACACATTATATGTTAGTGATCAAACAAGAAGAATGGTTATTGAAACATGTTAATATATCTTGATTGATTTGCATGAAGTCATGGATGGCATCAGCGATTAGTGAAGAATCCAACTATTTATTGTAACATCTGCTTTTATTAAAAAGGATACACAACTAGTTTTCCAATAAACAATTGTCCCATGTCGACCAAACTTATAATCAAAATATTATTCATAAAACCATAGTTTTTATTTTTATTCCATGATTAGGCTACTTTTTTATCTAAATATTTTTTTTTTTTTGGTGTGTGTGTGTAATTTGATTTATTATCTTATAGTGGATGGATCTGTGTATAAATTATAAACCATTCCATATTAGAAGGTGATAATTAAGTTCCATGATAATGTCAATCATTCGCAATCATGATTCATGCTTCTTTTTATTCAAATAGTTGAATTAAGCAAACCCAATATATATATGGCTAAGCCACTTGCATATTTTAGGTGTCCTTTAAAAAAATTATTTCACATGAGCTTGTGAATGGACCAATATCATAATATAATTAATTAATAAAAAAATAAAAAGAGGAAGATTTTAAAATATTTACATTATTAAGAGCAAAAAGATGGACCAATAAGAGATGGGACCAATGTCGTTTCATGATTACATTTATACAACTATTAATGTTAAATTTCTAAGTTTTGTTTTGTTTTTATATATATATTAATTAATAGAAAAAGAAAACATATAATATGATAAAATAAGAAGGGGATTAAAGTCGTTTTTTTTTAATTATTTTAAGTGCAACTTGCAATGAAAGCCTTATTTTAGAATATTAAATATTTTTTTATTTTTGGTTGAAATAATTAAACATATTATTTATTTATAAAATAATAATAGTTGCAATAATAATGCCAAAGTAGGATTTTAACTTCCCAAGTCCAAGTCTTTTTGATAGGTGTTATAATTTGAAGGAATGGGAAAATTTTTTGTGGGATATGGAGCAGCATTTTATTATTGTAGAGTGTCAGCAGAGGAGCAGGTTGTCATTTGCAACATTTTGTTTTACAGGAATGAGGCAAATACAGAGGGACCATTGTGATAAAAGAAGAAATTAAAGAATCAATATTAGGCAAAGGACTTAATGCCAAGCTCCCAAATGACAAAGTCTCACTCATTTAAATGACAAAGTCTCTTTAATTAATTTTAAACACTTATTTATTAACAAAAATCATCAATTAAATTATTAATAAATTATTAAATATTAATAATCAAAAAATATTTATTCTCTTAAATAAAAATTTTAAAAATAAAAAAACAATTTTAAAAATCAATAAAGATATTAAAATACATAAAATTTTGAAATTAAAAAATTGAAAAGTTTTTAAGATTTATTTTATTATTATTTTAATAATTTAATATTATTTTAAATTTTTATTATAATTTTTTATTAAAAGTATTTTGATTATTTTATAAAACTATAAAAAGAAACTAGAAAATAAATGTTTTATAAATGGGAATTCAAGTTTTTAAAAATTGATAAATAAAACTTCGTTATTTAGAAAAACCTTGACCTTAATTTTATCGGCCAAAATGTAAAATGGTTGGCAAGAAAGATTGTGATTCATAAGCCTAACAAAATAGGATATAGTAATATAAAAGAAACAGTAATTTAAGTGAGAAGTTTTCTAAACCTTGTATTTTGAGCTACCTCACATTGCCTTTTCATTATCTTTACTCCTCTTGGATCCTAAAGTTGTTCCCATCTATGCCTCTTAGAACATGAGGCCCAAGAATGAATTCAATTTTCTTCATGTTCATTGAGATTTAAAATATCCCAGCACTTGAAAGACAAATGAGAGATAGCACAGAATCAATAAAAACTAAAAAAAATAAAATAAAATTTGTGTCTATAATTTTAATAGTGTACAAAACTACATGAATACTATGTAAAGTAGTTATTTTTGGTGGAAATATCCCATATTTATTTATTTTATCCTTTTTAATTGTGAATGAACAACATATTATTTTATTATCAAAATGGGGTGTTGATATTAATTTTCATTATTATTGGATGAAATTAGCCAAACCAGATTTGTTCATCTAATACCCCTCTTAGAAATCTTTAGGTAGTGTTTGATTAGAAGGAATAAAAAATTACTCTAATAATTTATTTTTTATTACCTCTATCTTAGATATTAAAAAATTATTAAAATAAAATAAATTTTAGTAACCATTTTATCTTTACTATTAAATAATTTTAGTAGAATTACTGTTATTTTTAATATGTCTCTTATAATTTCAAAAATAACAATTACAATACAAAAGAAAGCAAATTAAGAAAGAAAATATCATATAATCATATGTTTAATGATAAATTATAATTTTAAAAATTTTAGGTTGAAAATAAAAATTTAAGGGGTTTTGTTGTAATTTGAAAAAATTTGAGTGTTTTTTAAATCTTTAAAGTTTTAGTTTGTTCCAAATAATTTAAAAAATGATAAATACACTGCTAAAAAACAAAATTGTTAAATTTTATTATATTTAATGGCTAATCCTAGAGGGGGTGAATAGAACTTGCAAAAAAAATTTCAACTTAAGACAATTTGACAATTAAACCAATATTAATCAAAATGTGATGATCAAATGAACTATACAAGCAGTTACAATGAACAACTTAAAACGTTTATATAAGAAAGATAAACAATATAAAAGAGTAAAAGAGAAGAAATGTTCAACTAATTTTAGAGTTGTTCAGAGTTTTAACTATAAATTTCCTAGTCCACTTCTTTAACCAAATTGGCTTAGAGTTTCCATTAATTCTCTAGGATTTTACCCAATAATTTGTTTGGTATTTCTCTCACACTAGATTTTCAGGATTGCACCATTCACAATAGATTCATGATACTTTGTTCTCATAACTAGTTATACAAGATTACACCCAAGTGTTTATAAAATAATAATTACAAGAAGAAATTTGTCTCTAAGTATGCTGCTAAACAAATAAGGTGTATACAAAGTTTATCTCAAGAATATATAAAAAGAATAGAGAGAAAAATCATCTTAAGTTAATTGAACATGATTTCCAGTTCTTCCCACTTCAAAAAAACTTCAATTTATAGTCATAATCTTGTCAAGAAAGGAAAGTGTTTGTTGTAGTAAGTAAAACTAAAATTTTCTCTTACGTATAGGTATGCATAAAGTGTCACAAGAGTGACCACAACTTTTAATGTTTCAAACTACTTTTCCAACGTTCGAATTTTTTTTGGCGCCAACAAGTGTATAGGCATGACATCTTCACGCATGGGTGTGACCAAATAAACATTTCGAATTCTAAAGCTAGGTAAAGAGCATTGTCCAAGACCCTATACAAGGATATGTACGCTTCAATTTTAGCTTAGTCACAAGCGTACAAGAATTCCTCACAGGCATACATGAAACTTTGACCCTTCATAAGCAAAGTTGATCATGACTATGAAGGTGTGACTTTGTTCTAGGTTGTCATAGGCATGCATCTCTTAGGCTCACGGAGATGACTAATGTTGACTTCCAAGGTTTGACCATGCATGAAATTAAGTGAGTGTGGCTTCTTTGTTGTGACCTTTCTCAAAATGGTCAAAAGCATGACTCTTCAAGTGTCATGAGCATACATAAATGTTGGCTATTGACTTTTTATTGACTCTTTTTTGACCTATGTATAAGGCTTTCTTCACGAGATTGCTTTACTTGTGACTGGCTTGTAATAAGTCTATCATGGGCATACATGATCATATTTTTAAGCTATCAAATTCATAGAGTTGTGTATGAGCAGCATCATGGTGTTGTGAGAAAGCATGTACAAGACTAAAATAAACTATGTATGAGCATACATGGTTCAGTCACGGTTATACATTTGACTTCCAAAGCATAAAAAAAAAATTTGTTTTATTTCAGTTAGGATTTTTGTCATGTCAATAACATTAATAATTTTAACATGATTTTTATTATATTAAAACACTTAGAGATCCAATCAAAACAAATTAAATCAAGGGTATAAATGTTATGTAATCATATAGTTTTGGGTAAATTATAAATTTAAAATTTTTAAAAATGCTGATAAATTTTTTTTAAGTTTTTTATATTTCAAAATTTTATAGGTGCTTTTGAAATTTTTAAAATTTCAATATGCCCCCAATAATTTAAAAATGACATTACACTCGCAAAAAACAAAATAATTAAATTAAGGTTGTAAACATTATGTAATCACATGTTTGGGGTAATTATAAATTTTGAAAATTTTAAGGGTGATACTAAAAATTTCAAGGGATTTTTTTAAATTTTTTGAAAATTTTGGGATGTTTTGAATTTTTTAAATTTCAATATGCCCCCAATAGTTTAGAAAATGATATTACACCTTAAAAAATTAAATTAGAAGTGTAAATGTCATTACTCATATGTTTGAGGGTAATTGTAAATTTTAAAAATTTTAGGGATGATAATAAAATTTTTAGAAGGATTTTTAAAATTTAAAAAAATTTAAGAGTAGTTTGAAATATTTTAAAATTTTTATATGTTTTTGATGTAACATTTTCAATATTGAAAATGGAAGTCAAAAGATTAAAAATTGCATAGTAGTTAAGATTAAAAACTGCACAACAATTTTGATAACTTTTTGATATCTTGTAACTAAATTAAACCATTAAAAACTACACAACAAATTTGATGTCTTGTAACTAACTAAACCATGATCCCACTTCTTCTATTAAAACTATTGTGTATATTATTGTAAGAAAAAATAGTTTTAAGAGAAAGAAACGAGAGAAAAAAGGGACAAATTCTAAAAAAAATTTACTAAAGTTTTAAGTTATCATAGTTAGTACAAATTCTGATAGGAAACTTCATTGTCTCCTAAAAGCTTTGCACTAATCCTCTTGCACCTAGTAGAAGGGCGAAATTTCTTTTAGGAAAGTGGCTTTGTTACAAGCCTTAGAGTTAGTAATTTATTATGTTTGTTTTTCAACATTCTAAAGGAAATTTTTGTGAAAGAATGGCTTCATCTATGAAGGATCTGCTTACTAACTTTGTGAAGTTGGAAAGGTTTAAAGATGGTAATTTTCTTTGCTAGCAAAAAAGGGTGCACTTTCTCCTAGTGTTTCTACATGTCATTTATGTTTTGAACACCCCTAAATCAAAACAGAAAGAGGACGATACTATTTCTAAGATCAAAATAAGGCAAAAATAAGAGATGAATCATAAGATTTGTAGAGGACATATTCTGAATACTATGCTAGACTCTTTATTCAATATCTATCATAGAGTTATTGCAGTAAAGGAACTATGAGAGAAACTGGATACCAAATACATGATTGAGGATGCCACCAATAAGAAGTTTCTCGTTTATCACTTTATTAATTATAAAATGCAAGATGGTAGATCTATTATGGAGCAATTTACTAAATTTGAACAAATTTTGAATCATTTTAAACTTTATAACATGAATATGGATGAAACAATTATTGTGTCTTCTATAACTAATAAATTACCTCTTTTTTGGAGGACTTTAAAAGAAGTCTGAAACATGAGAAAGAGAATATGCCTTTTGATGATGATTTGATTAACTTTCTTTTGTGTGGAAGAAGATTTCTATAAGCAAATTGAGCAAAAGGAGTTTTATGTTCCTATTCCAGAAGTGCATATGGTCGAAAAAAATAATCCTTTTAAGACTACCTTGAACTGACTAATTCAGGTTGATAGCTCTTGAAAAGGGAAGGAAAATAAAAAACAAAAGTGATCTGTTACTTTTGTCGAAAAATTGGGCATTTTAAGAAGTACTATCATCACTTTAAGAAAATCAAGCAGAACAACGATTCTACAAGTGGTGGTGGTGGCAACCTAGTTGCTGTGATTTATGAAATCAATATGATTGATGATGATAATGTTTCGTAGGTGGGTTCTAGCACCATAAGGCATGTATACAAGAGCAAGGAATTCTTTAAAACCATGGAACCAATATCAGATGGCATAACTATGTTCACTAGGAACTCTTCTATTACCAAAGTTTTTGGCACAGGTAATGTTGAGATAGAATTTACTTCTAATAGGAAATTGCCTTTGATAAGTGTGTATTTTATTATAGAAGTTAGAAAGAATCTTGTTTTTGTTGTCTTGTTTAACAAATTTGGGTTCAAACTTTTATTTGAGGCATATAACTTTGTTCTTTCCAAGGGGTGTTTGTAAGCAAAGGCTATCTTTGTAATGACATGTTCAAGCTAAATATTGATTCTGTTAATGGAAATAATGTTATTTTTGCTTATATTGTTAAGTCTGATTCTAAATATCTTTTGAACTTTAGGCTTGGACAAGTGAATTTTAGAAGATTTCATGATATGGTTAAATTGAACTTGCTACCTCATTTTAATAAAAACAATGAGAAATGTAATACTTGTATGCTCACTAAAATCACTAGGAATCCTTTTCAAAATGTTGAAAGAACTTCAAATATGTTAGAACTTATTCATAGTGATATTGGTGATATGCATAGTATGCCTACATTTGGAGGCAAGAAATATTATAAGACATTCATTGATGATTGTTCTTGATTTTCTTATGTTTATTTGTCATATTCTAAAGGTGAAGCCATGGAAAAATTTAAAATATATTTCTAAAGTTAAGCTTTATTATGAGAACTCTATAAAAAGATTAAGGTCATACATAGGTGAAGAATGCCATGTTCCAAAGTACTTTTAGTCCTTTAGGATTGTGCATGAAATAATTGCACCTTATACACCATAATAGAATGGTGTGACAGATTGGAAAACCCATGTGTTGACAGAAATGATCAATGCATTGCTCTCCAAGTTTGGTTTGAGCCAAGGTTTTGAAGTGAGACAATGCTCATATCATGCCATATTCTTAATCGAGTTCTTAATAAAATGAGCAACATTACTCTATATGAATTCTAGAACAAGAGGAAACCAAATCTAAGCTATCTTAAAATTTGGGGTTATCATGCTATTGTTAAAATCTTTGAACCTAAAAGAAAGAAATTGAGTGAAAGAGGAAATGAATATATATTCTTAGGATATGCATATCATAGCAAGACATATAGTTTAATGGTAATAAAACCTAGTAACTTAATATTATTAAACACTATGCTTGAGTCTAAACATGTTTTTTTTATGAAAATATATTTAACTGTAATTCTAGAATTAAAGATAAGGTTCAAAAAGAGAATTAGAAAAAAAAAAAACGTTTTAGAAAGTGATTATGATAAGGAATTCATAGAGCTTTGAAGAAGCAAAAGATCAAGAAAGGTCAAAACTTATGGACCTGATTTCTTTATGCTTCACGTAAAAGGAACCAAAGAATTTATGGTCAACAAATTCCTTATTACTTCAATATAGAAGCACATCCAAGAACTTTTGAAGAGGCAACGAAGTCTCATGATGTTACCTTTTAGAAGAAAGCTATAAACGATGAAATGGATTCCATTATAGAAACAACATTTGGAAGGTGGTTGATCTTCCTCCTAGTTCTAAAACAATTGGATGTAAATAGATTTTCAAAAAGAAAATGAAAGTGAATGGTACCATAGACAAGTTCAAAGCAAGATTGGTAGCTAAGGCCTTTACTTAAAAGTAATATCAATTACTTTAGTACATACTCACTTATTGCAAGGATAGCTAACATAAGAATTCTTATTACACTAGTTTCTATATACAAGCATATAATTCATCAAATGGATACGAAAACAACATTCTTAAATGGTGAATTATATGAAGAAGTGTATAGAAAACATCCCAAAGGTGGCTTTATTATGCTTAGATAAGAAGAAAGGTGTGCAAACTTGTTAAGTCTTTGTATGGACTAAAATAAACACCTAAGCAATAGTATCAAAAATTTGATGAGGTTATACTTGCTAATAGTTTTATGATCAATAGATTAGCCAAGTGTGTATACAACAAGTTTACTGATGACAAAGGTGTCATGATTTGTTTGTACATAGATGACATGTTGATTTTTGGTACTAACTTGGAACAAGCTAATGATACCAAACAATGTTTGACAAAAAGTTTCAAAATGACAAGTATGGATGGGACATATTTCATCATTGGTATTAGAATTGTAAGAGATCAAGGAAGTCTAACACTTTCTTAGTCTTATTACATTGAAAAAGTACTCAAAAAGTTCAATCAATTTGATTGTATTCTTGCTTCAACACCTTTTGATTCTAACATGAAAATGTTAAAAATGTTAGAGAACCAGTGTCACAATTAGAATATGGTAAGGTGATTGGGTGTCTTATGTGTGCAATGATATGCACAAGGCTTGATATAACATATATCATTAGTAAGCTAAGTAGGTACAATAGTAATCCAAGTGACATGCATTAGCATGAGGTGAGAAAAATTCTCAAGTACTTAAAGAAAACAATAAGTTATGACATAAGCTATTGTGGATATCCTTTTGTCCTTAAAGGATATTGTGGCGCAAGTTGGATTACTAATAGAGAAGATCATGCTTCGACTAGTGAGTGGATTTTTATGTTTGGAGGTGGTGTAATTTCTTAGGGTTTTAAGAAACAAACCAACATAATTGATTCCACCATGGCTACTAAATTCATGGCTTTAACTTTTGCAAGGAAAAAAATGAAATGGCTAAGAGATTTACAATATAAGATTTCCTTATGGTCAAAGCCAATAACATCAGTTTATATACATTGTGATAATAATGCTACTTTGGCAAGAGCTTATAGTCACGTATATAATAGTCAAGTATATAATAGTAAGTCTAGACACATTAGACTTAGACATAGTTATGTAAAAGACTTAATCTCCATAGGTGTGATCATAATAGACTTTGTGCATTCAAGTCAAAATTTAGCTGATCCTTTGACAAAAGGCTTAGCTAGGGATTCGGTAAGTAAAAGTTCAAAAAAGATGTGTCTCAAGCCCATAAAATTCGGTTACCTATGAGGGAACTTGTCTTAATGCTTAATACAATGTCAAGTCTTGAGTTTAATGAGTCAAAGTACTTCATCAGAGTGATTATGAGCACTATGACTAATAATTCATCCCAAGAAAAAAAATATCGTTTGGTTCCTATATTTTGAAATTGAAAGGTTGATTTAATACTCTTAATAAACATATAGAAGATTTTTTGTTGAAGTGCTAAATAGTGGGAGCACTTTTGATAAAGTCTGCCTATGTGGGTGTGAAGTGGTGCCACTTCAAAGAGTTAGAGGCTTGACTCTAATACACCCATAAACAATACGGACACAAGGCCTTTGACATGTCAACCAAGAATGAGCTGATTTGGTATTAAAGTGATATATGTGATATGTTTATTACTTTCAAAATTGCTAATGAAACTAGTTTATATTTTCAATTTTGAAAATGGTAAGGGATTATTGTAACATTTTCAACATTGAAAATGGAAAGTCGAAAGATTAAAAATTACACAATAGTTTTGATGACTTTTTGATGCCTAATTGATTGAACCATAAAATGCACGATAGTTTTGATGGATTGTAATTAACTAAACTATGACCCTACTTTTTCTATTAAAACTATTGTATATATTATTGTAGAAAACAATAGTTTTAATGAAAGAAAAGAGAGAAAAAAGAGAAAAATTTTGAGAAAAATGCCATAAAACTCTAGGCTATCACAATTAGTGTAAACTCTAATAGAAAACTTCATTGTATCATAAAAGTGTTACAGCAATCCTTTGCACTTGTTAGAGGTGAAATTTTCTTTAGGAAAGTGGTTTTGTTACCCGCCTTGAAATCAATAATTTATTCTATTCGTTTTTCAATAGTTTTCAATAATTTAAAAAATAATAATTATATTTAAAAAATCATAATGAAATCAAGTGTGTACATATCATCAAAACTGACTTACATTAAGGATAATTCTTTTGTTCTACTTTGTTTTGGAATGACTCCTGCTTTTCTAGTTTCTGGCGTTCTCATTCTGAAATTTGCTCATGTTCCCGATTCTCTTGATTTGAATTTGTTTTTGTCTGAGTATAAATTGTAACTTGAACTACACCGTACTAATTAAAAAAAAAAAAAAAAAAACAAAAAGCGCCTTGACAGAAGGATTAGTGTTTACTCAACTGACATTTTAGTGCTCAGACTTCTGTTTGTCTTTTTTTCTTCTCTCCCAATGTTGGTTCTATGATCTGAGTGGAACATTTATATTCTGTTACATTTTTTATATTGCACTTGTTTCAAAGATGTTAGTCTCTGTATAATAATATGTTATCTTATCTAAGTTTGGAAATGTTGTAATATTTTCAGTATTGAAAATTGAAAGTCAATAGAATCTAGAAAGTCATTATCTCAGATGAGAAAGAAAAAAACAACGTTAACTATATATATATAGTTGAACAATAAAAGAACTCTAGTTTGTGTAGTGTTATTCGCTAGTGTACCGCATGTGCCAAATGATTATTTTTTAATTAATTTAATTAGCTTTGCACCAAAGCCTTGGCAACTGTTAGAGGCGTTGTTTTTAACAATAAGTTTTGAAAATTGCATGTTGAAATGTCGCTTACTTGTTGGCCTAACTAATTTTTCTTCTCGTGTGTCTGAATCTTGCAGTTTGTCTGGATGGAACATTGCATGGATATCATTTGCACCTGGATACGGTTCAGGAGCAAATAGTGGCTCATTCAGTTGGAGGTTTGTACTATAAATTCTTTTTGAGTCTTCATCACCAGTAAGAAAAAAGAAAAAGAAATCATCTGAGGTAGATGCATTAAGATGCAATCTTGGATGAAAAACCCGGCAACTTTCTATTGCTTTGTGCCACCAATGTTCTTTTTAAGGTTATTTTGGGATTAATATTATGTTATTGACATGGTTAAACATATTGTGGAGGGAGGAGGATGGTTTAACAGTATTAGGACCTATGTTTACTGGAAGAAAGCTAGGTGAGGTTCATCCTTGTACATGGAAAAATGGATACAATTTACGGGAAAATTAAGCGATAAAGCTGAAAAAAATCGTATCTGATTTATATATATGATTCAAGGCTGATCAAGTTCTGCTCAGAACGACCTTGTTTTTATTCTATAACTGTCTCAAGGATTTGTTATTTTATTCTGTGTAGTGTTGCACATTTTCTCAATTGGAATAGAGTAAAGCTTCGTTCTTGTTGTAGTGCGTCTTTCACTGGGGACAGTGAAAACTGGGTCAACAGAATATTTGGCTATTTGCTTACTTTCATTGAATATTTGTGGAAATTATGTCTAGATGTCAAGCAATTGATTGGGATTTTACAACTACCATTCAATTGTCAAAAAGTTTCCTGGTCCCAGTTTCTACAATATTTCAATCCTCTTGGTGATTATGATTTGAAAGCTTTAGGCATCTTTATGCTTACACTTCCCCTAAAAGTTTTCATTTCTTATCTTTTCTGGTTGGTGGTATTAACTTTTCATTTCCAAAATAGAGTGGTATAAGAGGTTAAGTAGGCTGTTGATTGAGATGATTCATGAAACTACATTCAAAATAAATTATCTTTTTATTTTTAAAATTTAAAATTAGATTAATTATCATCTTAAATCAGTTATCATCTTTTATTTAAATTGAATTTAGATTTATATAAGATTTTTTTGCAAATTTAAATTTCAAATTGTAGCAGATTATCTTGCAAATTCAATTCCATTTTGCTGTATAAATAAATAGTTGATTGTTTAATAAAATTATCCTTTTGCTAGTTGAAAATAAATCTTATTGTTATTTCTCTTTCTATTATATAAAACAAAAAACCAACAAATTGGTATCAGAGTCATATCTTAGGGGATCTGTGAATTGGAGTGAGTCAAAAACACAAACCCTATTACCCACACATATCAACACAAAAGCCTACAAACAATTCAAAATGAATTCAGAAGTTCCTTTTACTACTATTGCACCTCTAGTGTTTGACAGAATAAATTATCAAATGTGGGCTATTAGAATGGAAGCTTATCTTGATGCAAATGATCTTTGGGAAGTTGTTGAAGAAGAATATGAAGTCTTTCCACTACCAGAAAATTCAACTCTTGTACAAATCAAAAATCAAAAGGAGAGGAAGCAAAGAAAATCAAAAGCAAAAGCAAACTTGTTTGCAACTATCTCACAAACCATTTTTACCAGAATAATGACACTAAAAACAGCTAAGGAAATTTGGGATTTTTTGAAGAAAGAGTATGAAGGAAATGAAAGAATCAAAGGGATGCAAATGCTAAATTTGATTTGAGATTTTGAAATGCAAAAGATGAAAAAATTTGAAACAATCAAAGACTATATCGACAGACTACTTGGCATTGTCAACAAAGTAAGGTTTCTTGGTACTAATTTTTCTGAATCAAGAATTGTTCAGAAAGTTTTAGTTACGCTTCCTGAAAAATTTGAAGCTACAGTTTCAGCTCTAGAAAACTCAAAAGACCTTTCAAATATCACATTGGCAGAAATATTAAATGCATTGCAGTCACAAGAATAAAAAATGATCTGTAAAATGAGCTTTTCAAGCTAAAAACAAGAAAAAAGACAATACAACGACAATAATAGTAGCAACAACAATAATGATAACGTTTTTTCACCCTATCCTCACTACAAAAAAAACAAATCACCCACAGAAAAAATGTTGGTGGAGACCAGATGTAAGATGTTATAAGTGTGGTCAGTTAGGATATATTAAGAGGATATACAAGTCTCAACAACAGTAAGGTGAAGCCAAAGCTGCTATGGATCAATCTCATAAGGAGATGTTATTTGTAGTATCATGTTATAACACCAGTATCCCAAAAAAAAAACTGGCTGATAGACAGTGGTTGTACAAACCACATGACCCATGATGAAAAGCTATTCAAAGAGCTTGACAAAACTGTCATTTGTAAAGTTAAAATTGGAAATAGAGCATATATTACAGTAAAAGGCAAAGGAACAGTTGCAATTGAAGGCCACACAAGTTTGAAATTAATCTTTGATGTTTTATATGTTCCTGAAATTGATCAAAATCTTTTGAGTGTTAGTCAGCTGTTAGAAAAAGGCTATAAGGTGTCATTCGAAGATAAAATTTGTATAATTAACGATGCAGAAGACCGAGAAGTATTCAAAGTTAAAATGAAAGACACAAGTTTTGTTTTGAATTTTATAGAGGAATATGCAAACATTGAATATCAGTTAGTTGCACCTTACACTCCTTAGTAGAATGATAGTGTGAAGAAAAAAAATACGACAATTATGAACATGAGAAAATGTTTGCTTCATGACAAGAAGTTGCCAAAGAGGTTATGGGCTAAAGCTGCAAATACAAAAATATTTATGCTAAACAATTGCCTAAAAAATCTCTACAAAAAAGAAATCCATTCGAAGTATGGTATGACTACAAACAAAAACTGTCTAATTTGAAATCTTTTGGTTGTCTTTGTTATATTCCTCAAGTCAAGAGAAACAAATGGGATAAGATAGCTTCAGAGCCAAGGGGGAGTGTTGACTGAGATGACTCATGAAGCTACATTCAAAATAAATTATCTTTTTATTTTTAAAATTTAAGATTAGATTAGTTATCATCTTAGATTATTTATCATTTTTTATTTAAACTGAATTTAGATTTATATAAGATTTTTTTACAAATTCAAATTTCAAATTGTAGCATATTATTCTGTAAATTCAATTTTCATTTTGCTGTATGAATAGATGTTTGATTGTTCAATAAAATTATCCTTTTGCCAATTAAAAATAAATCTTATTGTTATATCTCCTTCTATCATACAAAACAAAAAAAGCCAACATACGCTCATAAATGGCATATCCCAGCGCATTCTGAGGATGTCTTTCATGGTTGGATATTGTGGGATCATAGTGGACAAACACGACACGTTCTGGTTGCAATAGTGCATCAAGCTGCTACATGTTGGTCAGGTCCATTTTATTTTGTTATTTATCATTCCTAAAAACATGGATGGTACAAAAGTTTTATATCTCTAGTCTAACAAGCTATGATATGATCAATTTTCTACCTTTTTTTGAGTTTTTTCGGTCCTATGACAAGAGGGAGTTATGAAGTAGCAGTATTTGATGTAAATAGCTTAGGAAAAGCAGCAAGATAGGGCTTCAATTCAAAACAGAATTACTGAAGTATGCAGGCTGTCAAGCAAGGTAAAATACCACTTGTTTTTATCAGAGAGCTGAAGATAAATTTGATAAAAAGAAGAAGATTTTTATTTCATGTGTTACCAAGCTTTATATACAAGATGGTGCAAGATTCATTAATTCATTTAAGGATCACCCTGCTCAAAACAGTGAGGAGTACTATAAATCATGGATCATCATCCTTTTGTAACAACCTAACCAACTAATTTATTATTTAATTACAAAAAACAACTAAACAACCTCAAGTTCTAGCATTCCTCCTTTCAGGTTGTAGCCACAACTCTAAGTTTTAGTCTTAAGTATTCAAATTGAAATTTAGAAAGTGCTTTAGTCATAATATCAATCAATTGATTTTTAGAGTTGAAATACTTTAATTTAATCTCCTCTAATTTTTCTATATCTCTGATGACATGATATATCACATTGATGTGTTTGGTCCTTCCATGTTGAATTAGATTTTTGATGATAGTAATTGCAATCTTGTTGTCAACATATATTGTTACACTTCTATTATGATTTAGATTTAAATCAGAGAGAATTTTTTGTAGTCATATAGCCTGGTTTGTTGCACTTGTTACAACAATATATTCTCCTTCAGCAAAAGATTGAGCCACCATCTCTTGTTTTTTTGAACTCTAATAGAATACTGCATGTCCAAAAGAAAAGCAATATCTAGAGGTGCTTTTATAGTCATCTATGCATCTTGCCCAGTCATTATCTGAATAAGCATCCAACTTATTATTTCCCTCATTTGAGAACCATAAACCATAATTGGAAGTTCCTTTTACATACCTTAATACTCTTTTAGCACCACACTAATGAGATTTGCTTAGAGATTGCATGAATTTGGATAACAGACAGGTTGCAAACATTATGTCAAGTCTACTTGAAGATAAATATAGTAGACACCTAATGAGACTTTTATACAGTGTAGCATCAACTATGCTCTCAGAATTTTATTTCCTAAGTTTTTCATTTACTACTAGTGGAGTAAAGACTTCTTTACATTTTTCCATTTGAAATTTCCTTAAAAGGCCTATGACATACTTCTTTTGAGATAAGAATATGCCATTTTCTTTTTGATCAATTTCCAGGCCAAGAAAGTAGTTCATTTCACCTAGATCAAACATGTCAAACTCCTTCTACATGCTATCTTTGAATTCATCAATAAACTATTTGTCTCCTTCTGTTACCAAAATATCATTAACATTACTTTTTTTTTTCCATCTTCTTGATATACAATGTGGATTCATTTACACTACACATAAAGCCTTGGTTTAGCAAATACGAGTGAATTTTGTTGTACTAAGCTTTTGGAGCTTGTTTTAGGCTATACAAAGCCTTACGCAACTTATAGACACAATCTTATTTCCCTTTCACTTTGAAACCTTCAAGCTGATCAACATAAATTTCCTATTTTAGTATTCCATTTAGGAAGGCAGATTTAACATCTGGGTGATAGATTTTCCAACCCAACTTAGCTAATAATGCAATAAGCAACCTTACAATATAATACCTTGCAACAGGAGCAAATGTATCTAAAAAATCTACTCTTGGTTACTACAAGTAAACTTTTGCCACCAATATGGCCTTGAGCTTGTTTATAGAACAATCTGAATTTAATTTTGTCCTATAAATCCATTTAACTCCAATGATTTTTTGATTTGGAGGTTACTCTACCAAACTCTAGATGGAGTTTTTATTTATTATGCTCACCTCTTCTTTCATTGTATTAATCCACTCTTTATTACAAGTAACATTTTCATATTAATTAGGTTTCTTGAGTGCTAAATTATATCTACTATAAACATCATCAAAAGTCCTTATCTTTGATATTGGTGCTTCCTTATTATCATCACTAATGTCAATTAAGTTATCAAGTAGCACACTAGTTTTTGGCATATCAATTGAACCACTAATGTTCACTGAACTTCTTTCTTAATTCTATGTAACCAATTCATCAAATTTTATATTTTTACTCACTTCAACTTTCTTTGTATAAGGGTTATAAATTCTATACCCCTTACTTATAATGTTATACCCAATAAACACACCAGTTTTTGCTCTAGCATCCAACTTACTTATTTTCTCATTTAGAACATACATATAACACATATACTTGAAAACCTTAAGGTAAGTTATTAAAGGCTTACTACCATGCCATAATTTATCCGAAGTAGCATTATTCAATGCTTTAGTGGGTAATAAATTAAGCAAATATGCTAAAGTATTTGTTGTCTCAACCCAAAAGTATTTATGCATTTTCTTCTCAAACACTAAGCACCTAACCATTTACATCATTGACCTATTTTTCCTTTCACTAACTTCATTTTTTTTAATAGTGTAAGAAGAGGTCAGTTGATAGGATCTCCCTTTAAGAATATTCTGATCCATTGTCCAATCTAAGTACTTTGATTTTACAATCTGATTGCTTCTCCATTTCAACTTTGAATTTCTTATTGTATCAAGAACTTTAAACTTTTTTTTAGAAAATAAATCCAACTGAACCTGGAAATTTCATCTATGAATAATAGGTAGTACTTAGTCCCCTTTAGTGATGACACATTCATAGGTTTATATAAGTTTGAATGCACAAGCTATAACTTTTCAGTAGCCCTTTATTTGTTATTGGAAAAAAGTTGCTTGGTCTGTTTACCAAATTGGCATACCTTACACACCTCATTGCACTTAGAAATTTCTAGCAAATTACTGACTAATTCTGTATCATATATGCTTTTTAGGGTTTTTTAATTGAGGTGTCCTAATCTTATATGCCATAGATTAGTTTTATCGTCTACAAGTTGGGTTGCGTTAGTAATAATCTTTTCCCAATCAATTTATAAGTGTTTATCTTTCATACTCATTTTGTGAGGCCCGTTGCTATATATTACTATAAACTAGGATTTTTTCTTTAGAGAATCTTTAATATATAGTAGAATGTCCTATTCTGGTTTGTTATCTGAAAACACTCTCTACAGAAGTTTAAAAGAAATAGGTAGTGGTAAACTGAAACCTACTGTACAGTATCCTGAATAAAACTCATACTATATAACTACATTTAATAATATTATAAACATATATGATAATGTTCATAATATGTATAAGCAATACAAAGCATTCGAGCCACCAACATGTTATCTATTGAAAACTAAATACATATGTATAATTAAAAACATCAGGTGAAGACTTGCTTAAGTCATATCCTATGCTTCAACCATCTCATACTCTAAGCTCAATTCCCTAAAACACTGACTTATAAGAAAAGAAATTGAGGGAGATGAGTGACAAGTCACTCAAGAATCATTTTCTATCTCTATCCTCAAATAGGCTCTAATATGATCTATCACTTGTTATATAACATTTTGACGTTAGAATGGTATTTTAAGCTTTGAATCGGGGTTAAAAAAGAGATTTTTCAACTAGATAATGGTTTCAGTGAGTTAGAAAGGTAGAACAATCTTTTTGGAGGCTTTATATATAGCTTATAGAAGGAGCACGACCGTGTGTCGCTGGACACACACCTGTGCATCCTTTTCTCGTCTTGTACACCCATGCATGTCTACTAATATATAAGGTCAGATTTTCCTCCACACTTTTTAGCCAATTTTCTTACCTGTTTTCTCTTACTTTCTCTCCAGCTAACCCTAACCAAATTGAGAGAGAGATGAACCAGTTTTTTAGCTGTCAATCCAATCAAGATTTAATCAAAGATAGAGAGATTGAAGCCATTAGTAGTTCTAGATAAGTATTTTCTCACCCCCTTCCCTATTTCCATAGTTTATATTTCCTTGGATGAGTTTATTCAACTATAGAGCATGTTTTTAGTTTAAATAACATGATTATAAGACGATAATGATGAAATAGAAGAGAGATTTAGAGGTAAAAGTGTGTTTATTTCCTTTGATGCATGTGTGTGTGTATTTAAGGGTTTAGAAACATGTCAAAGTGATTTGGTTGTTATTGGTAGGGAAAATTAGTATATAATGGTGTATTTGCATAAACATGTGTTAGAATAAGCTTGAGTGAAGTTTGATAGGGATTTAGGTTGAGATTGGACGTTATCTTGCATGTTTCAGCCTTAAGAGCCAAAATAAAGTAGGACGCATGCCTGTGCACCTGATAGATGCACATTCATGTAGTTTTGTTTTAACACGGTCACGACCGTGTATACAAGCCATACACGACTGTGATATGAAGGGTCACGACCGTGCACTTGTGAGTTATAGTTGTACGTATATGGTGAAGCAAATTTTAGCCAGAAACTCTAGAGGCTTGTATGACCAGGCTACACGATTGACATATAGGTTGTGCACCTTTATGCACAACCATGCGATTGATAATGCATACCTACGCATCTAGTGTAGCATCCTAGATCCGGAAACCCTTAGGGGTAGAGTTTTGGGGTTAGAAATCGAATTCAGAGAGAGATTGGGAGTCTGGTTAAGTTCAGGGGTGAGTTGGTAAGTTTTCGAAGCCATGTGGCTTCCGTTGAAATCCTTTCGGAAGGATTCGATTAGGCGAGCGAGCGGAAAAATAAGTTATACTTATTTTCCCTGGTGCACGACCGTGCATCATTAGTGCACGCCCGTGCATGGCCTAGTATTTAAGTGGAACCGTGAGTTCAGTTCATTTCTTTACTCACCCGTTTGCATTTCAGCCATATTCTCTCTTTCATTTCAGTGCCTCCCGTTCCTAGAGAGGAGACTCAGCAGCCATTAGCTCCCAATCCGATTAGAGAGCCAAGAGATTAGTGATTTCAAGCTTGATTTCAAAGCATGGAGAGAGGTAAGTGTTCTCTTACCTTTTCCTTGAGTTTCCCGGCATGTTTTGTGCTTCTTGATGCCATGGATGTGTTCCTTGCATGTGGATGATTGTTTGAGATAATTATATGGCCTTGCATGTTGATTTGGATGACAAATTTCCACCCTTGAAGCATGCATGTTTGTATGTATGGCCTTAGAAAGAGAAAAGAGATGATCCCATGGTAGGTTCCATGTTTGATGATGCATGTTGCATGTGAAGCTTGAATGGTGATGTTTGAAGTGTTGGGAATGTATATTTGGAGTGTGATTGCAATTGGATGTGTTTGGTTGGCCGTTTTGTGCATTTTCCGAGCGGTGCTTTGTTGAAGAACCAGACGCACGACCGTGCGCCCGTATGGCACGGCCGTGAGCCTGTGTTTCTCCAGATGCACGCCCGTATGCACGACCCATGCACGGCCAGGAAATGTACATGCACGCCCGTGTGTCCGCATACGCACGCCCGTGCATAGGCAATTTCAGGGACAATGAATAGTAAATTCCTGAGAGTTACACGACCAGGCGCACGACCAGTGCACGGTCCCGTGCGTCAGGGTGCACGCCCGTGCACATTTCATGCACGCCCGTGCATCAGCAGAATTTCAGAAAAATGTTATTTGAATGGGAAATTGAGCATGCGAATTCAGAATAAATATTTAATGGCTTCAGATAAGCATCAAATAAGCATGTAATGAGTTAATAAGCTGCATATGCATGTCATGGCATTACATGTAGCTTCAGAGAGGATCAGGGGATCCGAATTCAGCAGTATTCAGAACCCGATGTACGGGTAAGAGTATAGGGTGAATACGAGGGGGCATCTGTGGGAATCAGCCTTCTGACACCAGTCAGAACGCTGAGCAGTGTTTTCAGATTCAGTTCCTGACACCAGTCAGATGATTCAGCAGCATTTCAGTTTCAGCTCTCTGACACCAGTCAGATCGTAGCAGTGCAGATATCAGATTCAGCTTTCTAGCCGGTAGCTAGAATGGTTAACCCACATGGCCAGGATGCCGAATCCCTGTATTACCCAGTCTGATCAGCACAGCAGGTACCCGAGGGTACAGAGAGAGGTATTCAGATGCATGCATCCAGTTTTCAGTTAGCATGACATGACATACACATCATGACATGCATCCATATGATAATAATGAATGAATGAGATACAGATAACAGTTTCCAGATTCCAGCAAGCGCATAGATGTATGATTAGGGCCGAGGCCAAGGTATGTGTTGTTTATGTGATTGTTGTGCTTGCTTGGGTATTGAGGGAAGTAAGGAGCGCTTACTGGGTGATCTTTATCACTCATCCCCCCTCCTTCTTCCAGTTTTGCAGGTGTTCGTGCTGGGTTCGAGGAGCGGTTGGATCGAGGCTGACGGAGAAGGCATGCACACACACCTCGATCAGTGTATATCAGTTTTGGACCTGTGTGGTCATTGTTGTACATGTTTTCGTATCCAGATGTACAGTATATGTATATGATGTAGGCCAGTGGGCCCTTGTACAGAACAGTTGTATATTTCAGATGTATATATATATATATATATATGATGTATATTCAGATGAGCTTCCGCGTGTATAGAAATGTAAAGCATTGTACAGTTTCAGTTATTCTGTTTTCGT
This sequence comes from Anacardium occidentale, assembly GCA_026122585.1. Classification (NCBI taxonomy): domain Eukaryota; kingdom Viridiplantae; phylum Streptophyta; class Magnoliopsida; order Sapindales; family Anacardiaceae; genus Anacardium; species Anacardium occidentale. Next base: position 247,807 of record JAJEJH010000094.1, on the reverse strand, counting down.
AGGATTCCCGTCGCGGGTACCCATATTTTCAGATGATTAATAAAAGCTCCCCAAATATTGTTATTACTCAGCACAGCAGGGGTACTCGTGGCGGCGGGTCCTACATTTGTTGGTATCAGAGCAAAGTTGTAAGTGTGTGGTGCTTTTCTCTCCTTCGCAGCCGTCGTCCAGACCCTCCTTACAGCACAGTCAGGTATTTACTTTCCAGATTGATTGTGTTATGTGATTCTAACCCCAGTTTGTTGTGATGCTATAGATAGAGAGGAGTATGTCCCTAGATATCTAGACGAGACAGATAGTAGTTCACCCGCCCGTCCCATGAGTGTTAGTGATAGGCGGCGCCCTCAGACTACCTCCCATGTGTCGATGAGACCCGATCAGTTGAGAGATATGATTGGGGATGTTGTCAGAGAGAGCCTCCAGCAAGCTGGAGTGGGTAATGCTACAGAGCCAGATAGAGTTACTCCTCCTCAGTTTGAGAGTCATCAGATTCCGAGGAGAAGACATTCCCAGTCTCATTATCAGTCACATCATCAGTCGCATCCGCAGTATCAGCGACCGTATCAGTATCAGTCGCAGCCTCAGTCAGTTAGAGAGAGGCATCAGTATCCGACAGGTTATACAGATTTCAGTCAGGGTATGAGTTCGGATACAGTGGGTACTGGTTCTTCAGAGAGACTTCATCCGATTTATCATCTGCCAGCATCGTTTCAGCCAGCTAAATTCAGTGGATCTAGGGATCCAGCTGTAGCAGAGGAGTGGATTGAGGCAGTGGAGAATGTCATGGGCCTCTACACCTTATCAGAGAGAGAGAAGGTTCGATATGCAGTGTTCCTTCTCAAGGGTGATGCTAAAGTTTGGTGGAATCTAGCCAAGACTTCCATCAGTGAGGGGCAGATGACATGGGCAAGATTCAGACAGTTGTTCGATGCAGAGTACAGGAGTTTGGAGGTAATTTATGCTAAGGCCCAGGAGTTTATTGATTTGGCTCAGGGGTCGAGTTCAGTGAAGGAATATGCTACCAGGTTCAATGCATTAGCGAGATTCGTCCCGAGTTTGGCAGGGACAGAGTTGGGCCGAGTTCAGAAATTTATTCATGGGTTACATCCTGCGATCTACAAGGATGTGATGACAGGCCCAGAGCCTCCTCAGAGATTCAGTGATGCCTTGGGGAGAGCACTCAGATCCGAGGCCGGTTTACAGAAGATGGGTGTTATGATTGGTGTATCTGAGAGAGGTCAGAGATCAGATGACAGAGACAGGGGCAAGAGGCCAATGTCAGCCAAGAGATCTGCCTGCGCTTTCCAGAGTCAGAGGCAGAAAGTTGCATCCCAGCCACCACAGTGTACCAGATGTGGCAGACGCCATCCAGGGGAGTGTTTATCTGGTCAGATAGTATGTTACTGGTGCCATCAGCCAGGGCACATGATGGCAGCATGTCCAGCCAGATTGGGTACAGGTGCAGGTGCTGGACAGGGCAGAGGTGGAGCCGGTCAGTTCAGAGGCCGAGGTGGTCTACCTCAGAGGCGGAGTTAGAGCCGATAGAGGTGGAGCTGATGTTCCCCGAGTTGGTGATAGAGCACAGGAGGGAGGTGCCGGTCCTTCCGGAGTTGGCGGAGGCAGAGCCAGAGTTTATGCAGTCCGCCAGGAGCAGGCAGAGGCCATTCCCCATGCAGTTACCGGTCAGTTACGTTATTTTGATACTCCCTTATTTGTACTTGTTGATTGTGGAGCCACGCACAGCTTTGTGTCTTGGGGCGTAGTTGAGAGATTAGGGGTTGACCCTAGTGTGGCCAGTAGGAGTATACATGTAGAGATGCCAGATGGGGGATTTGTGTTGAGTGACAGAGTCCTCCTAGATCAGGAGGTAGAGATTAAGGGTAGATCCATGATGATTGATTTGATTCTGCTGGAGTTAGCAGATTTTGATATGATATTGGGGATGGATTTTCTGGGTAGATATGGTGCAGAGATAGACTGTGGAAGGAAGAAAGTGAGATTCCACATAGGCCCTGATCAGTTTGTGTTTGGTGAGGGCCGAGTTGACAGTCTGACGATCTCCAGCATTCAGGCGAGCAGGTTGTTGAGACAGGGTTGTGTCGGATACTTGGCCAATGTTGTGTGTAGCGATTCAGTGGGTCTGAGTATCGAGGAGGTGCCAGTTGTTAGAGAGTTTCCAGATGTGTTTCCAGAAGAGTTACCAGGATTACCTCCAGACAGAGAGTTGGAGTTTAGTGTTGAGCTTCTTTCCAGGTACGGCTCCAATTTCTAAGGCTCCGTACCGGATGGCTCCAGCTGAGCTTCAGGAGTTGAAGAAGCAGCTTCAGGAGTTGACAGATAAGAGGTTTATCCGACCTAGTTGTTCGCCTTGGGGAGCTCCGATTCTATTTGTTAAGAAGAAGGATGGGTCGATGAGGATGTGCATCGACTACAGAGAGTTGAACAGAGTAACAGTGAAGAATAAGTATCCCCTGCCGAGGATTGATGATTTATTTGATCAGCTGAGAGGTGCAACGGTATTTTCAAAGATTGATTTGAGATCTGGGTACTATCAGGTCAGAGTGGCAGACAGAGATATTCCCAAGACAGCTTTCAGGACCAGATACGGGCACTATGAGTTCGTGGTCATGCCATTTGGGTTGACTAATGCCCCAGCGATCTTTATGGATCTGATGAACCGGGTGTTTCACGATTGCTTAGACCGGTTCGTGGTGGTTTTCATTGATGACATTCTGGTGTATTCCAGGAGTGTGGCAGAGCATGAGGAGCATCTCAGATACGTGCTTCAGAGATTGAGAGATAGGCAGTTGTTTGCCAAGTTTTCCAAATGTGAGTTCTGGCTTGATAGAGTTGCATTTCTGGGTCACGTGGTTTCAGCAGATGGTATTTCAGTGGATCCCAGCAAGGTAGAGGCAGTTTTGAGTTGGCCAAAGCCGAGGACAGTAAAGGAAATCAGAAGTTTCCTTGGATTGGCAGGTTATTACAGGCGATTCATTGAGGGATTCTCTAACCTAGCAAGGCCTCTCACTGCCTTGACTAGGAAAGAGGTTCCATTTGTTTGGTCAGATGAGTGCGAGGCACGATTCCAAGAGCTTAAGCAGAGATTGACTAGTGCTCCAGTTTTGGCGCTACCACAGGAGGGAGTTGAATTTGACATTTATACAGATGCGTCCCATCAGGGGATTGGGGCAGTGTTGATGCAGAGTGGTAGAGTTATTGCTTATGCCTCCAGACAGTTGAAAGATCATGAGATGAGATATCCCACTCATGATTTGGAGTTAGCTGCAGTTGTGTTTGCCTTGAAGATTTGGAGACATTACTTATATGGAGTTAAGTGCAGCATTTATTCAGACCACAAGAGTCTGAAATATTTCTTCACCCAGAGAGAGCTCAATATGAGGCAGAGGAGATGGTTAGAGCTGGTGAAAGATTATGATGTTGACATCAGATATCATCCAGGGAGAGCCAATGTAGTGGCAGATGCTTTGAGTAGGCGAGTAGCCTTATCCAGTCTTTCAGTCCAGTCAGAGCTACAGTATGAGATAGCCCGAGAGCAGATTGAGATAGTGACTGCGGGTTTCTCCAGATTACAGATCAGATCTTCTCTGTATGATGAGATCAGAGAGTGCCAGATATCTGACGAGTGGACTCAGGGCATGCTTCAGAGGATGTCAGATAGAGCAATGCCAGATTTTGAGTTCAGAGATGGGATCTTGAGATTCAGGGACAGAGTATGTGTGCCACAGAGTTTAGAGTTGAGACAGAGGATTTTGTCAGAGGCGCACAGCACGGTGTATTCAGCGCACCCAGGCAGTACAAAGATGTATCAGGATCTCAGAAAGAGTTTCTGGTGGTCAGGCATGAAGAAAGACATAGCAGATTTCGTTTCCAAATGTCTGGTATGTCAGCAGGTTAAGGCAGAGCATCAGAGACCCTCAGGTTTACTTCATCCTTTGAGTATTCCTGAGTGGAAGTGGGAAGATATTTCTATGGATTTCATTTCTGGTCTTCCCAGAGTTCAGAGGGGATTTGATGGCATATGGGTGATTGTGGACAGACTGAGCAAGTCAGCTCATTTTCTGCCTATTAGACAGGGTATGTCTACGGATCAGTTGGGGAAACTGTACATCAGAGAGGTGGTCAGACTCCATGGTGTTCCCAGGACTATAGTTTCAGACAGAGACTCCAGATTCTTGTCAGCTTTCTGGAGATCATTGCAGAGAGCCTTGGGGACCAGATTACAGTTTAGTTCAGCCTACCATCCTCAGACAGATGGGCAGACCGAGAGGGTGAATAAAATTCTGGAGGATATGCTTAGAGCTTGTTGTATGGACTTCCAGACCGATTGGGCAGAGTTGATTCCCCTCATGGAGTTCGCGTATAATAACAGTTATCAGACGACTATTCAGATGGCTCCATTTGAGGCATTATACGGTCGGAGGTGTAGATCTCCTCTTCATTGGGATGAGATTGGAGAGAGAGATTCCCTGGAGACAGTTGTTGGTCCAGAGATAGTTCAGGGTATGATTGAGCAGATCCGAATCATCAGGCAAAGGATGAAACAGGCCCAGGATCGACAGAAGAGCTATGCAGACCTGAGACGCAGAGAGATTGAGTTTGCAGTAGGCGACAGAGTATTCCTGAGAGTTGCACCGTACAGGCACGTGCTCAGATTTGGCAGAAAGGGGAAGTTGGCCCCTAGATTCATTGGTCCCTATGAGATACTTGAGAGAGTAGGGACAGTTGCCTACAGATTGGCTTTGCCAGCTAGCATGGACAGGATCCATAATGTGTTCCATGTGTCGCAGTTGAGGAAGTATGTGGGAGATCCTTCTCATGTGCTTCAGTTTTCAGAGGTTGAGTTGGCTGATGATTTGAGTTATCAAGAGCTGCCAGTACAGATTCTGGACTATAAAGTCAAGGTTCTCCGGAACAAGCAGATTCCTCTAGTGAAGGTCTTATGGCGCAGTCAGAGAGTGGAGGAAGCCACTTGGGAGGTAGAATCTGAGATCAGGGATAGGTTCCCAGAGTTATTCAGGTAAATTCCGGGGTCGGAATTTTTATAAGGGGGGAGGAAATGTAGCATCCTAGATCCGGAAACCCTTAGGGGTAGAGTTTTGGGGTTAGAAATCGAATTCAGAGAGAGATTGGGAGTCTGGTTAAGTTCAGGGGTGAGTTGGTAAGTTTTCGAAGCCATGTGGCTTCCGTTGGAATCCTTTCGGAAGGATTCGATTAGGCGAGCGAGCGGGAAATAAGTTATACTTATTTTCCCTGGTGCACGACCGTGCATCATTAGTGCACGCCCGTGCATGGCCTAGTATTTAAGTGGAACCGTGAGTTCAGTTCATTTCTTTACTCACCCGTTTGCATTTCAGCCATATTCTCTCTTTCATTTCAGTGCCTCCCGTTCCTAGAGAGGAGACTCAGCAGCCATTAGCTCCCAATCCGATTAGAGAGCCAAGAGATTAGTGATTTCAAGCTTGATTTCAAAGCATGGAGAGAGGTAAGTGTTCTCTTACCTTTTCCTTGAGTTTCCCGGCATGTTTTGTGCTTCTTGATGCCATGGATGTGTTCCTTGCATGTGGATGATTGTTTGAGATAATTATATGGCCTTGCATGTTGATTTGGATGACAAATTTCCACCCTTGAAGCATGCATGTTTGTATGTATGGCCTTAGAAAGAGAAAAGAGATGATCCCATGGTAGGTTCCATGTTTGATGATGCATGTTGCATGTGAAGCTTGAATGGTGATGTTTGAAGTGTTGGGAATGTATATTTGGAGTGTGATTGCAATTGGATGTGTCTTGGTTGGCCGTTTTGTGCATTTTCCGAGCGGTGCTTTGTTGAAGAACCAGACGCACGACCGTGCGCCCGTATGGCACGGCCGTGAGCCTGTGTTTCTCCAGATGCACGCCCGTATGCACGACCCATGCACGGCCAGGAAATGTACATGCACGCCCGTGTGTCCGCATACGCACGCCCGTGCATAGGCAATTTCAGGGACAATGAATAGTAAATTCCCGAGAGTTACACGACCAGGCGCACGACCAGTGCACGGTCCCGTGCGTCAGGGTGCACGCCCGTGCACATTTCATGCACGCCCGTGCATCAGCAGAATTTCAGAAAAATGTTATTTGATTGGGAAATTGAGCATGCGAATTCAGAATAAATATTTAATGGCTTCAGATAAGCATCAAATAAGCATGTAATGAGTTAATAAGCTGCATATGCATGTCATGGCATTACATGTAGCTTCAGAGAGGATCAGGGGATCCGAATTCAGCAGTATTCAGAACCCGATGTACGGGTGAGAGTATAGGGTGAATACGAGGGGGCATCTGTGGGAATCAGCCTTCTGACACCAGTCAGAACGCTGAGCAGTGTTTTCAGATTCAGTTCCTGACACCAGTCAGATGATTCAGCAGCATTTCAGTTTCAGCTCTCTGACACCAGTCAGATCGTAGCAGTGCAGATATCAGATTCAGCTTTCTAGCCGGTAGCTAGAATGGTTAACCCACATGGCCAGGATGCCGAATCCCTGTATTACCCAGTCTGATCAGCACAGCAGGTACCCGAGGGTACAGAGAGAGGTATTCAGATGCATGCATCCAGTTTTCAGTTAGCATGACATGACATACACATCATGACATGCATCCATATGATAATAATGAATGAATGAGATACAGATAACAGTTTCCAGATTCCAGCAAGCGCATAGATGTATGATTAGGGCCGAGGCCAAGGTATGTGTTGTTTATGTGATTGTTGTGCTTGCTTGGGTATTGAGGGAAGTAAGGAGCGCTTACTGGGTGATCTTTATCACTCATCCCCCCTCCTTCTTCCAGTTTTGCAGGTGTTCGTGCTGGGTTCGAGGAGCGGTTGGATCGAGGCTGACGGAGAAGGCATGCACACACACCTCGATCAGTGTATATCAGTTTTGGACCTGTGTGGTCATTGTTGTACATGTTTTGTATCCAGATGTACAGTATATGTATATGATGTAGGCCAGTGGGCCCTTGTACAGAACAGTTGTATATTTCAGATGTATATATATATATATATATGATGTATATTCAGATGAGCTTCCGCATGTATAGAAATGTAAAGCATTGTACAGTTTCAGTTATTCTGTTTTCGTAGGATTCCCGTCGCGGGTACCCATATTTTCAGATGATTAATAAAAGCTCCCCAAATATTGTTATTATTCAGCACAGCAGGGGTACTCGTGGCGGCGGGTCCTACATCTAGTGAAAATTAGAGATTTTCCTTCCTATTTAGTAGAATATCAGTCGTAAGGAAATGTATCAAGTATTTTAAGTAGAATAATAGAAGAAACAATAGATTAATAATGAAAATAAATAGAAAAAAGAAAGAGACATAGAAAACAACAGATCAAAGAGTAAAGAATAGTAAGATAAAATACTTTTCCAAAATCACACCTCTACAGTTATAAGTAAAAGAAACTCAGTAGTAATCTAGAAACAGCCTAAGTAACTCACAAAACATGATCTGGAAAACAGATGAAAATAGGAAAATAGTAACAGAAACATCATAAAAATATATAGAACAAAAATAAAGATAAAACAAAAACAATTATGACATAAATAATACAGTAAACCCACAGATACACCTAGAATACAAAACAACTTATACAAAATTTATAAATAAGCGTGATGAGTACAGAAATAGCAAATTCAATAAAACATGCATAATTAACAAAATCATAACAACTGTTCAGTTTAACAAAATGTAATCAGAAGGAAAGAAATAATAAGATACCATGCATGATATGCATTCCACGACATGACATGCTAACTTAGTATTTTCAAAAAGCAATCAAGTGATCCACATGCATATGATTTTATAGTAGAAAAACGATGATTCAAACATCATTTTAAGAGTGAATACGAGAGGACACTTATGAGTTTCTACACACTTATTAGTTAAGAGAGCTAACATCAAGGTCTATAACCATACTAGCCACTATATATAGGCATATGATGATATGCACTTAGCTAATAGCTTAGGTTCCAGTGATCAGTAGTCAGTTTCAGATAAAATTCCTTCGAATCAGTTAGTTAGTTACTAACCCCATGTCAATATATGAAACTTATATGGTTAGAGTGTTGAATCCTTGTATTCATCAATCTATACAGTGTAGTAGGTTTTTTTAAATACTTAAATATTTCAAATATAGTTTTTACTGAGTTTTTAGTATTTTAGGATCTTCGGATCCCAACAGTATTTTAGTAAAATCAATTTTTAGAAAATTATTTTCAGTGAACAAGCCTAAGGGATCAAAAATGATTTTCAACATCATTAGACATGATTTCAGCACACGTCATATCATGTCAAACATAGCATGAAATTAATCAGAACGGTAAAATCATAATCTGTATCAATAAAATAATAAAGAAACTATTAGACAAATTGATCAATAGTAATATAGTTAGATTATGTGATACTAAGAATATAAGCATATACAGAATACCATATACATAACAAAATAAACAGGTTTACAGAAGAAGCCATAACAAAACAGTAAATGAGAAATAGAGTAACTATGAACCAAAATGTAGATAGTAATATAAAAGAGAAGTAAATCATGAATGATAAATAGAAAATAACAGAACTAGTTGTATGATATACATCATAAGTAGAAACCCTAAAAGAATTTAGTTAAGATCTTTGGAGAACTCGAGAGTACTCTAAGTTTAAGAAATTAGATAAAAGAATAGAATAATGAACATTGGAAAAGGAACTCAGTAAGTTAAGTTGCATTATTTAGACCCCTCTTCATACTAGGTTATTTACATATACTCATATACGTATTTATGATACAGTGTAGGACCCACCGTCACGAGTACCCCTACTGCTGAATAATACAGGGAGCCTTTATTAATAGTCTAAAAACTTGGGTACCCGCGACGGGAATCCTACGAAAATAAAATCTGAAACTACTGTACAACACATTCGAAAGCGAAACTGAATATACATCAACTGACATATACATTATCTGTTCTGTACAATGAGCCCATACTGGCCTTTTTCATATATACAAACTTTTTTTGTACATCTGATTTCATAAATATTTACAAAACGACCACACAGGTCCTAAACTGATATATATATATATATATATATATACATACTGAGATCGTGGTATGGGCCCTCTCCTGCAAGCCTCGAGCCACCGCTCCTCGAAGACAGCATAAACACCTGAAAAGGATGGAAGAAGGAGGGGGATGAGTGATAAAGATCACCCAGTAAGCGCTCCTTACTTCCCTCAACCCAAGCAAGCACAAACAGTCACAAACATACCTGGCCTCGACCCTATTCATACATCTATGCACTTGCTAGAATCTGAAACTGCTTTACTGTTTATCATTTATTCACTAATCTCATTATTATTCATGTCATGATGTGTATGTCATGTCATGCTACTGAAAATACTGTGGATGCATGCATCTGAATATCTCTATCTGAATGTACCCAAAAGTACCTGTTGTGCTGATCAGACTGGTGAACACAGGGATTCAGTATCTTGGCCATATGGGCTGAACAGTCTAGCTATTGGCTAAAAAGTTGAATCTGAATACTGCTGAACGATCTGACTGGTGTCAGATGGTTAAATCTGAAATGTTGTTGATCATTCTGACTGGTGTCAGAAAGCTGAATCTGAAATACTACTGATCATTCTGACTGGTGTCAGAAGGCTGAATCCCATAGATGCCCCCTCGTGTTCCACCCTAATACTCTCACCCGTACATCAGGTTCTGAATACTGAATTACTTCTGAATATTGAATTACTACTGAATTCAGATCCTTCGATCCTTTCTGAAGCTACATGTAATGCCATGGAATGCATATGTAACTTTATTATCTGAATTCATGCTCATCTGATGCTTATCTGAAGCAATTTAGCCTTTATTCTGAATTTGCATGCTTAATTAATCAATTAATAATTATTTTCTGAAAAATTGCAGGTGCATGGGCATGTGAGCAAAGCACATGGGCGTGTAGGTCCTGGACACACGTGAATGTGCCTAGACGCACGGGGCCATGCGTTGGTCGTGCACCTGGCCGTGTAAGCTACTGGAATTTCTAGGCAAATATCTGAAAATGCTTACACACGGGCGTGCATCTCAGAACGCACGGGCGTGTGTCTACAAATCTGGCCGTGCACACAGCGTGCACAGGGGCGTGTGTTCTGGAAAACAAAGGCACACGACCGTGCCATGCAGGTACACGGCCGTGCGTCTTGTTCTTCAACAAGAACACTTGCCAGAAATTTCAAAAATTCACAACCGTTTCACATCCATTCACCAATTCACTTCAAATACATGTTCCCAACACTTCAAATAACACATTTCAAGCATCCATTTTTACATGCATCAATCATCATGGATTCTACCATGGAAGCATCATCTTTCTCTCTCTAAAACATGATCAACAAATATGCATGAATTAAGGATGGCCAAAATCATTATCTCAAGTCACAATTATCATCAATCAAACATGCATAAACTCATCTGCATCCCAAACATAGAAATTCATCAAAAAAAGCTGGGAAAAATGCGAGGAGAAGTAAGCGAACACTTACTTCGCGCCATTGCCTCTGAAAGCTTATCTTTCGAACTAATCTCTTGGCTCTCTAGCTTGATCGGGAGCTACTTGCTGCTGGATTTCCTCTCTAAGATTGGAAGGAACTAAAATGAAGAGAGAAACTTTGGCTAAAATGAAAGTGGGTGAGAAAAAAAGCTAATTACTCACGGCTCTCACTTATATATTATACCATGCACGGGCGTGCATCAAAGGTGCACGGGCGTGCACAAGGGAAAATGGACTTAATCCATTTCCCGTTCACTCGCCTGATCGAATCCTTCCCAAAGGATTCACATGAAAGCCACACAGGCTCTAGAAACTTACTAACTCACCCCAAAACTTTACTAGGCTCCCAATCTCTCTCTGAATCTCGTTTTTAACCCCAAAACTCTTCCCTTAAGGGCTTTCTAACCTGGGATGCTACATACAGTATGAAGCAATGTTCAAATAGCATGCTAAGCTAGAGAAGTATACATTTGTAAGGCTAATAATGAACTAAGTGAAGTATTTTAGATAAATAGTCAGATGAGTAATAAACTAAACATAGTCTACTGGGCTAGAGATCAGATAAATAGTAAGGTAATAAAACCAGAATGAGGAAAAGACTAAAGATACGCTAGGTTAGAAGGAGCTATTAGACTATTATAGACTTTAGTTAAGTTCATCAACATAGCAACTAGCTAGTTAAATTAGAGAGTTTAGTATCTAACCAAGGGTAGAGATAAAAGATGTTTATTAAGTGACTTATCATTCATTCTTTTTAGTCTTATTTTCTCGCAAGTTGAGTTGGGGAGTTATGTTTGGAGTGAGAGATGGCTAGAGAGTAGGACACAGCTTGAACGGGTTCTTACTTGAGTTTTCAGTTTCATATATATATATATAGTTTTTAGTAGGTAGTATATTGGCTCATATGCTTATATTGCTCATGCATAGGGGATGTAGAATATCATTTATGTTTTTAGTTGCCAATTATTAATAATAAAAACTGAGTTTTATTCATGATACTATATAGTAGGTTTCACTTTACCACTATTTTTCATTTGAAATTTTCATACAACATATATTTTAGTAAAGCAGTTGTGTAAGATCCCCATTGTATGTACTAATAGAGGCTTCTTTTCTCAATACAATATAACAGAGTATTTTTATTTTGATAATAAGCATATATAATATAGTAACAATGATATATATAGTAGTGGGGTCTTACAGGCTAGTTGTTAAATTGAAGAACTTAACCAAATTTCTAACTAGCCTAATAACTTTTTCTACTTTAGATTAACTTACTGCTAAAATTCACTACTAAAGCTCTACTTCATACCTTTTCATAACTACATATATGGGTATACGTATACGACTTAGTATGAAAAGGGTCTTGCTATTATGACTTAACACAATTAGTTCTCTTTTGATATTTATTATTTTGTTATCTTCCTTAATCGGTTTCTAAGATCTAGACTACTCTTGAGTTCTTTTAAAATCTTAATAGAGTTCTTTTATGTTTCTATTTATGGCATATATCGTGCAGTTATATTTTTTTATTTATTTCTTTTCTTAGTCGTTTCTTGTCTTACTATTTGTATAATGATTCATGTCATGTTATGCTATATCATGGTATAAAGTATGCTGAAATCATGTTATTTGCCTTTAGGCCTATTTATTGAAAACATTTACTGAAATACTGCTAATGGGATCTAAAGATCCTAAAATACTTAAAAATTGAATGAAAATTATTTCTAAAATCTTTATATATCCCAAGATACCTATTGTGTTGATCAAGCTAATAAACACAAGGATTCAAAATTTTGGCCATGTAACCTAAACCATATCAGCAAAGTGCCAGTAACCTAAAATATCCTACTATACCAATTCTTGGACCAGTAAATTGAAATCTAAGTAATATGACCATAGTCAAAAAATTGAAATCCTACAAATGTTTCTTTTTATTCACCCTTAATAACTAACCTAAATATCGGGCTTAATACTAAAAAAACTGATGTATATAGATCACTTGATCCCCTTTTTCTGAAAATACTACTATGGCATGTCATGTCATGAAATGTATATCATGCATATAATCTTATTTTATCTATTTCCTTTGCTTACATTATGTATGACAATACAGTTATTATAGTTTTTTTCTGTGTATTCTTTACTGAAGCTTCTAGTTTGGTAACTTATTAAACTTGTTAATAAGTTATGTGTAAATAGTTCTATATTTTGTTATGTACCTGTTAATTTACTGTTCTATAGGTTTCTATAACAGTTTCTATTGCTATTTCTACTTTTCATTCTATTTTCTGATCATAATCTACTGATTACCTATACTATTTCTAGGCTATTATTGAGTTTTTTATATTTCTATGAGATTGAAGGTGTGATTCTGAAAAAATATTTTTTCATTTCTTTGTTCTATTATCATTTTCTACTATTTTCTATCTATTAAGTTGTTTTTATGACTTTTACTATGTGCATGGGTGTGTGCGGGGTCTTGTGTCAAGTCATGCTAACTTTTGGAATGTTTCTACTAATTTTGACTTATTGCACGGGCTTGTGTTTTAGGACACATGGTCGTGTATGCATCATACACAGTTGTGTCCTTACGTACACGGGGCTTATAATAAAGTACTTATACGGTCGTAACTTGAGTAAAACAAGGCCAAGCATAATCGAGAAAGCGCATATGACCATGACCCTCCTTTGCACGATCGTGTGCCTGAAGACACTAGTACACTAGTCTCAGTCATGCATGCTCTACACGACTATGACCATACAAAGAAACATAGACACACCGATGAGCGTATTGCACACATATGTATGTGTCGTACTCTACTTCTACAATTTTCATCTTCAAAACTTGTAGAACCATATCTAACTTAACCTAAGCTCAATCTATCTTCAACAAAGCCCATTCTAGCACATAAACAAACAATCACAAGCTTTTATCAAACCTTCATCATTCATAACTGTTAATATTAACTAAACATGTTTCTAAATTCATAAAACATACATATGCACATACAAATGTTCTAAGCATGCTTCTAACTCAAAATTAATCTCTATATCATCATCATTATTTTAGAATCATGCTTACTAAGCTAAAAACATGCTAAATCACTAACTAGACTAATCCAAGAATTTACATGCTAAGTAAAATAGGAAAGAAGTAAGGAAATGCTTACCTGAAACTATTAAGGATCTCTATCTCTTTAACTCTGACTAAATTCTAGTTGGATTAGCTACTAGAAGTTGGTTGAATCTCCCTGAGAAATTTGATTAGGCTTAGTTGAAGAGAAAAGAGGGAAAGAACTAAGGAAAATAGTTGAAAACCTGACATCTTGCTTTATATACTTTGCCACCCAAGGAAGACACACGCTTGTGCCCCACTAAGGTGTATGGTCGTGTCCTTCACATGAAGGGCACACAAGCATATGTCCAAAGGGCATATAGTCGTGCATCAAGTACAAACTATATAAATTCTTTCTAAAAAGACTATTCCACCCCCTACAACTCATTGAGGTTAATCTCTAGCTATAAAATATCTCTTCTAACCTTGACCTAAGTTCTAGAAAGACCATTCTAAGCTCAGGATATTACATACTATCATGATCTTACATCCTTCTTGATCATATATGACACATGAATTTTTATGAAAATGTAAGGAATATCATTTTTCCATCTTTTTCCATCATTTGACCAATACTTAACAGGTTATGACTAATATTAGGAACATAGAGTACATCTTTGATTAGTTCTATACCTGAAGAAGTGTTGACAATAATGGATTCTTTTCCTTTCACTTCTAAGAGATTACTATTCCCTATCTTTACTTTGGAGCAATAAGTATCATCTAAGTATTTCAGAATAGACACACCATAAGTCATATGATTTGAGCAACCATTATCAATTAACCAAGCAGCATGATCTCTCTGAGTTGCATAACATTTAGCTATAAACAGGTTTTCATTTGCAGTTTCTTGTTTTCCAATTTTTGAACTTTTTAAATAGATTGAGCTTGAATTGCACTTTTGGTTTTGCATATTTTATCAATATTCCCTAACTGATTACATGATTTACATCTTATAGTTGGTAAGAATGAACAAAAGCTAGGAGAATGCCCTTTTTTCTTGCAATGAGGGTATAGATTATATTTCCCTTTCTTTTCACCCTACAACTTGTCTTTTCTTCCTACAACTTGTCTTTTCTTTCTTCTCTTCATTTTTATCATTTATTTTTTCAAACATGTGTCTCTTACTTAAATTGCAACTAGCCTTTTATCATTCAACTTTATGGTTAATTCTCCTTCAATTGCCTTTTCTTGTTTTAAAAACCTTCTTTACTCTTGTGCTTTTAAGGCATTATTGACCTCCAATAAGGTAAGTTCTGAGAATATTTTGGAGTCTTCTAGTGAGGAAATTTTGGCTTCATAATGCTCAGGGATGCTAACCAGAACCTTTTCTATAACCCTTTTAATCAGTTAAGGTCTCACTCATCAACCTTATCTGATTTTCAACTTTCATGACTCTATCAACATAATCCTTTATGTTTTTTTCTTCTTTCATTTTCAAAACCTCATACTCACTTTTAACATTCAAGACATTCATTTGTATAGACATTTTACTGCCTAAAGAATCCTTTTTTAATTTTTCTCAAGCCTCCTTGACTGTTTGATAGGTTAAAATTTTGGAGAAAACTGCCTCAGTCACTTCTTAGTGAAGTATGGACAGAGTATGAGGAGTTTTTTTTAGTTCATCCTCATGCATTCTGATCTGGTTTAAGATCCTAAATGAGGCACATTCTTCTGCTCCTCAACGTACTGTCACAACCCTAAACCTTCATATATATCTTCATCTTAACTGTCCAAGTATGGTAATTTTCTCCATTGTATATAGGAGTAGACAATGAAAAAGAAGAAATAGTAGATAACGCTAAAAAAGCCATGAAGTAAAACAAAGTTTAGGTTTTGAAGTAGTAAAGAACACAAACTAGTTTCTAGTTCTATTTAGAAGCCAACATCAAGGTCCCTCAAGACCATAGCGACTCTAATACCATGATGCAAATAGCTTAGGAAATGTAACAAGATAAGGTTTCAATTCAAAACAGAATTACTGAAGCATGTACGCTGTCAAGTAAGGTAAAATGCAGCTTGTTTTTGTAAGAGAGCTGAAGATAAATTTGATAAAGAGAAGAAGATTTTTATTTCATATGTTACCAAGCTTTATACACAAGATGGTACAAGATTCATTAATTCATTTAAGGATCACTATGCTCAAAACAGTGAGCACCCTAAATCATGGATCATCATCCACTTGTAACAACCTAACCAACTAATTTAATATTTAATAACAAAAAGCAACTAAAAAACCTCAAGTTCAAATAGTATTCGTGTAGGAAGAAGAGTGAGAACTAGTTCTGAGATAAGAAGAATGAGATATTTAATATTCAAGCGTTGAAGTTAATTACATTATGTATGAACTAAATTATACATAGAGATATGCATCTGGTTGTGCTTGGCCAAATATATGTTCATTCTGTTTATATTTTAAACCATATATTCAAGTAAGATGACTTTGTTTAGAACTGCAATTTTGGGAACAACATCTATGGCAAGCTGCAATTAAAGATTTGATGGTCAAGGAAATGAACCACGCCAATCAGATTAATAGATTTAAAGCCTTTAATCTTTTTCTCTTATTCCATTCCATTTTATATTTCCTAAAACTTTAGAACAACTGAATTTTAGGATCTTTTTTCTGGTTGCTCTGTGGGAGGCCTAGCGTCCATTATACACTGTGATGAATTCAGAAACCTTTTTCCTAGAAGAATTAAAGTGCTTGAGTGACACTGGTATATGCCTTGATGTGCGTTTACCGGTTGTCTTTGATTCTTTTAGTTTTGTATTTCTTAAATATGACTTGTTTGGTCATTCTGTAACTCAGTAAGCTTGATTTATTCATTGGCAATCCTATTTGGAATTTCAGCATTGATGTGTCTGATGGGCATACTCTCAGGAATTTGTATAGTGGAATAGTCTTGCAGGTAGTGCATTGATATTAAACTTGTGAACTTCCATGTCATACTAGATTCTTGGTCTTGCACCCTTTAGAGCTGTTTTAGGAATTGTAAGTGATGTTGTGAAGCATTTAGGATTAATTATTTGATGATAGCCAATAAGCATACAATCTCATAAAACTAAAGACTAATATACAAAATGAACTATATATACATATATAATATCTGTTGGTTTAATGAGTGGAAAAAGTGTATGAAAATGTGGAAAATCAGAGAAGAAATGAGAACTGTTTAAAAAGCTGTGAGTTCTTCTAATAATCCCACCTCCTTTCATTACTTGTATTCATATTTATATTTAAATCATTTTTCTTCAAACATATATACAACAGCTCAAATTAAGCTAGACCATTCGCTCTCTTACACGCTAAATTAAGAGTTAACCAAACTTTGCAAAACATACCTATTACAATTTAATTTGGTTACATTCTAACTAGAAACATTACAAAATGTTCTAAAAATTAAATGCTATAATTCTTTCCTATGCAAGTCGTCTTCATCAAAATTGAAAGTCAGTGCTTTCAATTTTGCATTGAAATCTTTGATGGGATGGGTTCTAAATACAATGAAAATTAAAAACTAGTTTTCTGCATTCCTAAAAATCTGATAACGCACCCATCATAAGCACAAAGAAACCTTTATATACAAATTGTCAAAAGGCAATTTTGCCCTTATTTACAAAGTGTAAAGACTAGTTAACCCTTCAAAATAAAATATTAGAATTAATATTTTTCTTTCAAATAATTCGAACAGTATATGCCTACTGCGCCCCAGTGTTGTTTAATGTTTGATTTAACCAAAGCATAAGTTACATATGAGTCCAATTTTCTATTATTTGATAATGTGCAGGCAATTTTATTAGTTGGCTCAATTAATATGGTCTGTATGTAAGTGTATCCTATCTTCTTCCCTTCATTCATCAAATGTACTTAATTCAACCAAGGCAGAGGCAATGAACAGAAAAAAGTAATAATGATAATAAAGAGGATTGATGAGAAATCCAAATGCAGCCAGCAATCCTTTTCCAGAGCTGTGGCTGTTTACTTGCTATAAAGTAGTAATGCTATTCTTTTTCTTTCCTGTCACATTTGCTCTCATGTATGCTTAGTCATATGTATGCTGCCACACCAATGCTTAATGCTTAGCTCGCATTTGATTGGTTTGATGCTGAAGCTTTGATACCATCAGCTTCTGCACTACCATAGGTACCAAATACGTTTGGTGACTATATCTTTGTGCTGAGATTTCCAGAGCTGTGAAGCGTAGCCTTCTGAATTTGTGTGTTTAAACTAATCCAAGAGAAGGACAACCTTTTACCCAGAAGTTATTTGCACCTTCTGACACAGAAACTGGAACCGCAATAAACAGAAGGAAAAGTTTGAAGTAGCTTAATGTGGCAATTTCACCATCCGAATTGCTTTACATTGCTTATAAAATACACTTATTTACAACTGGTAAGGGTTGTTAGTTGATTACCATAATTTTGCATTCATCAGGCCACAGTCAATTCCTCTGTATAATCTTGCAAGATTTCAGGATTGCTTTCAAATAATGGAAAAGATGATGATTTGTTTGTTAATAAGCATTAATTCCTCTAGCAGTAACCAACTTCGTTTCCATCTTTAAAATTAATAAAAACTAAGTGGGATCTTAAAATAAATAAAAGCCAAGTGAATCTTATAAAGCTCGCTATATATATTATCATAAAAAGACAAAAAGCCATCATTTCACATTTCGGTACGAGTTTAAAAAACAACGTATGGACCAAAATGAAATGAGCAGAAGAAAGTAGCCTGCGATTGACAGAATACCTCAAAACTGGCCAAGTCCATAGCATCATTATGGGGACTCCCATATGTGACTGCAATGCTTCAATTACTAATGGGTTTGAATATGACTTATAGGGTGTAAAATCCACGAGATTTGCCACCAGGGACCAGCCATAGAGTAAAAATCATGTGCTGCTCGTCTACATTTCTGATACTCTGTTTCTATCATACTACTCTTTTTTTCTTTCTATATCGAGAATTTATAAAAAAAAAAAAAAATGATTAGATATCGTCGTAGTTTAATCCTAGTCTTTTTCAACTTGATTTTCTTTTAAAAAAGGTTCTCAGCTTATTATATTTGACAAGCTTATGCTACAAAATATGTATATCATTATCCTTGCTTTTATAATGATTTCATCATCATTTCTCTCATATTCTTCCCTCATAAATTATTAATGTTCAATTTCTTGAACCTTGTCCTCTATTATATGTTTAAAGAAAAGCAAAGATTCTAAGACATTCAACTTTGCAATGTAGAGTTTATAAAATATTATTAATGGAAATGAAATTGGGCATTCGGAAGCTGGTATCTTATCATCAATCCCTCCCTTTAAGCCTAATGTTATGTTTTTTGTATTCTTTCCACATTCATCATTGTAGGGCCTCAATGAAAAGCACTAATAATTTAGTTCACATGTGTTTGGGTACACAAGGATGTGTATAAAATCACTATAAAAATGTAAATGTATCTGTATATTAATATCAATATCAATATTAATACTATTGTTCTTCGATGTCTGCAAAGAAGCTTATAATAGTGAGAAAGGGTATATGTTTGGTTGCTGTGCACATGGGAAAACATGAAGGATTCTGTCTTTTGCTTTGGGCATGAATTTTGAAAGTTACCCTGGCTTTAGAGCTGGGTAGAACTCCTTGTGAAGCTCAAGGTAGAAGATCTTTGTTCTCCTGTGTCTTCTCTTCATTTCCCCAGAAGTTTCGGAATCAACAGATGCCCCTCTGAGGCCCCCTCGCATTGTTTTAGTAAAAAGTAAATTTTGCCCTCTTCAAGCACATTTATGGCTGATAGCATCACGTGAATTTTGTCACCTCTGAATTCATTTTTCTCACTGAGAATTATTACTGACACTTAATGAATAGGGAGTTTCTTGCATTACCATATTCTTGAAGATAACCTTTTTGAAGTTTGCTGGTTAATATTAGTGGTGCAGTCCTTCCGTATTTTGCTTTGATTGTAGTAAGATATGGTGACTGGCAACAAGGAAAATTGAACAGCCGTTAAGGTCAACCGAAAAAAGAATAGAAAAATCGTTGTTGTACTGTTATGGACCATTGCGAGAGGGAAGGGACTTAAAGGCTGTCAAAAAGTAAAAACTATCACAATCTGTTAGGGGACAGTGATGGACAGCCAATTAAGAGAGATGGTCCCTTGAATTTTGCATAAGGGTAAGCTGAAATGGAATTTCAATGTATTGTTTAATGTGAAAAGGATCAATATGGAAAGAGATTGACAGTATTAAAGTAACTGAGAGTCCCAGGAAACCAAAAGAGAGTCACAATCTTCATCAACTCCCAACTTGTGGATATTTCTAAATTCAGTTTTAGAATCAATCCTTTTTATGGCTTTCTGATAAAAAAGAGAAAAAAGTATAGAATTTGAATCCAGATAGAAAGACTTATTCTTGATATTCTATAGAATTTTATGGACAAAAATAGCATAATAAGCTTGATTCAATCATAAATATAGGAGATTTTTGTATAAAAAACTTTACAAAATCAAAAGAAAATTCTATGGCAAACACCTGTAACAAGAAGACGCCTTTTACAATCCATCACAAAAAAAAAAAAAAAAAAAAAAGAAGAAGAAGAAGAAGAAGAAAAAAGTTGCGTAATCCTCTCTTCCCTCCTTCAATTAGACTGTGCACCTGCTAAATACAAGACAACTACAAGCTAAAAGGTTTGTCCAAAAGTCACAGAAAGTCTCTGTAGATCTTTAGTATACATATCTGAAGCCTGTGAAGTTTGTTGATGTTGGTTCTGATGCCAACTGGTACTTGATCCATCTGATATAAAGTGTGCTTCTGGTTTAATTTCACCGTACATAGGTTGAGGGTTTTGGCTCTGTATTGTGCTTCCACGGAAGAATGGTGTATTTAGATATTCAGACCATTTCATGTCTTCTTGATCACCAGATTTCCCGCAGTCTGTTAGTCCCCACGGGAAGGCTGTGGTGTTGCTCTCGAAGAAAGAATTGTTGCCTTGCAATTCAATGCTACTACTAGTGCTCCCGTTGCTGGTGCTGCCATGGTTACTGAAGCTACTAGTTTCCCAGTTTTGGACTCCATTGATATCAATAGGAGGATTCCCAGAAGGAAGACTAATGGAAGGCCTTACGCGAATTGGGGTTTGGAACATTGAGGCTGAAATGGAAGGGAGAATGGTTTGTGTCATGGTGGAATTAAACTCGGAAATCATCTGATCAGAAGAGGTGGAATTCGGATGGAAGCAAAATGACGGAGTTGAGTTAACTGACAGGCTGATATTAGGCCCATAATTCATCTTCTGGAAAGGGAAATAACCTACGAATTCAGGCCTGCAACTTGTGGTAGAAGCATCATTGGAGGCACCACAAAATCTATCCAGAAAAAATTCCTGAGTGTGAGTAGTAGATAAGTTGTTGTTGCTGCTGCTGATCATCTTCAAAGAAACTTCTAGAGGGTACTGTCTTTCTGCCGAAAAAGAAGGTGATTTCAAGTTTGCAGGTTCATTGGAGTGATCTTCAGAAGCTTTGTCATTGCTTGTAATTTTCTTTTCTTTATCACTCTCAACCTCAGAGAGTGGCTTGTGAGTGTTTGGGTCAATGCCTTTTTGTCTCAGCTTCTTCTTAATGCTAGAGTTCCATAAATTCTTAATCTCATTATCAGTCCTTCCTGGCAACTGGGCTGCAATCTGAGACCACCTGGTGACACCAAACAACAAATTAAAACAACTAAACCATAAAATTAAACAAAAATGGATATTCAATTCATTAATTCTCAAATAAACCTGTTTCCAAGGACTGCATGGAGTTCAATTATCAAATTCTCTTCCTCAAGTGAAAATGCTCCTCTCTTCAAATCAGGCCTCAGATAATTAATCCATCTCAGCCTGCAGCTCTTCCCACATCTCTGAAGACCTGCAGCCAAAATTACAACTTAAGTAAATTAAACAGTCCTTTAAGTCTGTGTAATGCATTCCAAAAACGCTGTACTTGTTCTTCTTCTCCTACCTGCAAGCCTGGGGACTGAGCTCCAACATCCATGTCCATGCTTGGTAATATAATCCAGAAGCTTCTCATCTTCTTCAGGAGACCACAGGCCCTTCCTCAGTTTCTGCTTGTAGCAGCAAGAATGCCTTCCCATGTCAACTGGAAGTTTATCTAATGGAGTATGAGCAAAAGGGTGGTAAAATTTGTGAAGAAAGAAGGGAGAGAGAGGTTAATAAAATTAATCAGCAAGAGGGGTGGTGGTGGGCAATCAAATTAATAGGGAGATGAGACTCAAAGAGATACAAAGTCACATTCAAGAAGAGACACTGAAAGTAGATTATGGTTTCTTAATTTATATATCAGCTCTGTCTGAGTTGTGTTCCCCCTGTTCAATGGTTGGTCCATGTCAGCAGGTGGGGACCGCTACACGATGGGCTCTACCTGTGAGAAGAACGGTTAGAACATAAATAGAGAGTCAAACATCAATGATAATGATGAAAACGAAGAAAAAATCGGTCACCTTGAGTTGATGTGAATTACATAATAATATACAAACATAATTTTTGTACATATTTTATATATTTAAATAATATATTATTATATGATTAGTTATTAATTTATTCTTAATTTAAAATCATTTAATTATAAGATGATACATCATTTAAATATACAAAATGAATGTAAAAATTGTGTAAATATAAATTTATTATAAACAAATTCAATGAATAGAGATAACAAGTAAATCAAGGATAGAGAATTTTTACTACAAAATCTATGATCTTTATGGCCTATATTGATTTTGAAGCAATACTATATTTCAACAAAGTCTATTCCAAGATTTGCATATACAAAATTAGCAACAAAATTGAAAATGGGAAACTTTCTTTGAAACGAGAAATTTCCATGATAATCCAACACTTTCAAATATGGCATCATGCAATAAATATTTTATAACAAGAAGCAATAATTAATCATCCCCCTAGAGATTGAACTTAAATACATAGAATATTTATTTAAGTAGTCTTTTTTTTTTTTTTCCCTGTTTTTTGACTAGACTTTCCTTCAAAATGATTTCCAACTACCCTTTTTCTTTTTTCACTTTTTGGGCAATTTTCTGAAATCAAGATCTCTTTGGAAAGTTCCATATTTGGTAAAAATTAAAAATTATTATTGTTGTTATTTTTACATCTTACCAGGAACATTTAATTGAATGAGAAGGTATCTTCCAAATTCCACTAACTCCACTGCTCCTTCCTGTTTCCTTAATGTGAAATCGTTCATCATAATAACTAAATTCATTAGTACTCAAGTTTTCTGCCAAAGACAAAACGTACAGCCAGTTCCTAATAGTTAATTTGGTAAGATAACTATATTTAGTGGTTTGTAAGGAAGGAACTATTTTTTTTTTTTTTCTAACCAAAACTTTTTCATTATTTTATTTAAGGGATTAAACTTATTATTTTTCTATTAAATAAACCAAACTTTCTATTATTTGGGCTCCATAAGGAACCTGTAGACAATAGTAAAATATTGTTCCCTTATATTTCAATAAAACATCATTTTGATTAAAAAAAATTTAAACGAACAAGTATACTTAAAAAATTATAAAAAAAAAAAAAAAAAGCAAGACTTAACATTAGTAAAAGTCACTTTAGTTAAACGAATTCCAAACATATATGATATATAAAAAAAAATAGAGAAGTTGTAGAAAAAATAGAATGCACATTTAGATATTATACTCATTTTTATGTGGCATGATACAAGTTTAATCTTTTAAATAAAAAAGTTCTAAAAATTTAATCACTTCAATGCAAAAAATAATAATAATAAAGTTCGATCAGTTAGGAATTGTCCATATCAACCAAGCACTATCTCAATCATCATTTTTCAATTAAAAAAATTCACTTTATTAATTTTTAATGGACTTAGAGATTATGCCCATTTTTAATTGGTAGAATATAAATTTGGTCCTTTTATTAGAAAAATCAGAAGGAAAAAAAAAAATATTTGATCCCCTTCTTAAAAAGAAGATGACAGTTTGGTACCCTCAAGGATTGTTTTATATATATATTTTTTTTATTTAGGACTAGACTCAAACTGAGTTGGCTCAGGCTCAAAAGTTGTCTCAGCTTGGTTTCGTACAACTCAAATTCACTTTGGTTAAGCTTAAGCGAGGAGGATCAATTCATTTTTTGAAACCAAGCCAAACTCGAATTGGATAAAGTTTGACTTAGTCTAACTCTCGAGTGAGGCAGATGACTCTAATCAGTGCAAGCTTGGCTTAATTTTTGATTCGAGTCATGCTAAACAATTGATAAAACATTGTCGTTTTTGCCATTATTACGTAAAATGACTTTATTTTGTTAATAAGTTGCAAATTTGAGTTACACAAAGGAGCTATGAACCTAAGTCAAGCTTTACACTTTAAACTTAGGGATTGAGCTAAATTTTAGTTATTCATAACTTTAGCTCAATGAGTTAAGTCAAACTCAAATCGCCTCATTTTTTTATTTAAACTGAACTTGAGTTAGGAGATGTTTAAATTCGATTCAATTCAGTGTAATTCAAACCCAAACCTATGTTAATAGTATATGTATTTATTGTATGTATATGTTGTACGAAAATGTTGATGTTTGAAGGCTACCATGAATTAGTGAAAAAGTGTGAGTCCCATACATAATGACAATTAAACCTTGTCTTCTATAGCAAGGGGTACCTATATCTCAAATTTGAACATGGACAAATTTTGGTGAATTATCTTCAGTTGAATAAAGACTCTTCCTTTTCTAAAACTTTTAATTTCTATAGATGCTAGTACAAAATAATATATCTATCTATTGCTATAGACCTATCTTTTTATAATAACAAAAATATATATAATTATAGACTACTAATTAATTTAAATGCATTAATACTTTTGATAAGATTTCTTAGCACAAACTAATATATATAACTTAGAGTCTTACGCAAGATAAGTTACATTAATGACAGTAAGGATCGGTTAATTAATGTTTTTGTCTACTATTTGAGAGATAAATAAAATATAAAAAAATTAGATACAAAGAATTTTTAGAATGATTCGATTTGATAATCAGAAATCTACATTCACAGTTATGTTATTAATTGTCATGGATATAATAAGATGCATCTTGAGAAGTACTTGATTTTGGACAAAGATCTATTTGTCTATCTTAAGATATTTTTATTCACAATACCTCTAGTGTAGCAATATATTCAACTCAACTTGGCTTCCCTTTTTCTTATGTATTGGTGTTTTATATTTATAAGACAAAAAAAAGGTGTTACATTCAAATAACATACCTAAGTTTTCCTAATTCAAATATATTCTCAAGATCTATTTCTATTATGGTTGAACTAATATGAAATATTTACATTAATGATATGATTCTAATTAGAAAAGAAATGACAACTTTCCTATGTAGACACAAGGGAAAATAGGAAAAGAATCTGGTAGATGTTGGGGCGATGTATTACCTTATGGAGTTTTTCTTGATGTTTTTGAGTAAAAGTTAATATGTGCTCTTAGATAATTGGTGGATAGAAGACATGTTTAGTCATTGTTACTTTAGCTGGTCCTTAATCATAACCTATTACATATCATACAAGTGAATTTGGATAAGAAGGAGTTTCATCACATAACAATTGTCTCTTAGTTTCAAGAGTATGAGTAGAACTTCAAAAACTCTTTGTCTTTTTGTATAGAAATATGTGTAGAATTAAGATAAGTTATAAAATGTTGTGATGATAGCATTCAAATTTTGTATCTAATGCATAGTATGCTCGTGTGGTATTCTAATCACAATGATTTATGATATCAAGAAGTCTTTGTGATCACATTTTGTATGCATCATCGGATAGATGACATGCATCAAAGGGCCTAAACAAATGATAATGATTACTTCTTGCTTGGCATAGAATTGACTTATAAAAACTCATTGATGGTAATTTTTTCATCTTAAGTTTTTCTAAAATTCTTAGCTTTCTTTTCTTTCTTAAGAGATTTCTAGTGTAACACATTTGTTAATGTGATCCCTACTACTAAAAAATCTTCTATATCATTTATTTTGGTAGATATTAGGTCACTTGCATAATATTTCATTAAATTAACTAGGGGTGAGGGCTCTAAGAGCTCACACTCTGATGTCTTGTCTAAGGAATCCATTTTTAGCTTTTCATGGTAGAATCTTATATGCCTATCACTATTGAGTTGGCAACAAGTGAACAAGAAACGTGTGTTGGAGGCTCATAAAAGAAAAAGGCCATTGGGATCTATAGATAAGAGATCATATGATGATAAGCTTCTCTTTATAATAGTTGAATGTAACCTTATAGGAGCTACTCCTGGTATGGTTAAGATATTATTTCTTCTTCCTTCTTGCTTTTCTTGATCTTTAAGATATGAGGAAAACACAAAATTGTGTTTAGATATTGCCTCTATCACCTTGCTAGTAAAAGAATGTGTTTTGGTAGGTGATTGGGCCAAGTATTGAGGAATGGCAACATTAACAACAATAAAGGGGCTTGTCGAGGATGACATAAAAGTAATGTTTTTAATGTTCATTATTTTTTGTGTTCATTGTACTCTAAAAGTTTATGTGATTTCCTTTTTTACTTTATTTGCTTGCGAATTTGAGTATGTTGTT
Source organism: Anacardium occidentale (assembly GCA_026122585.1). Classification (NCBI taxonomy): domain Eukaryota; kingdom Viridiplantae; phylum Streptophyta; class Magnoliopsida; order Sapindales; family Anacardiaceae; genus Anacardium; species Anacardium occidentale. Next base: position 221,437 of record JAJEJH010000094.1, on the reverse strand, counting down.
TCTCCTTTACAATAAGAAATACTTAGCTTTCATAAAGGGGTTACTCATAAATAGGAAAAACCCTACTCAAGGAAAAGGCCTTAGATGTTGACCTTAATGTCTATAAGCAATGCCTAGTAAGAATAGAGAATAAGTTGAATCAATTGCATATTTAACTTCATGATTTAAATAGGCAAGTTTAAAGTGTGAGAGGGTGAATCCATAGGTTTGACACTTAAGTGATTCGATTAAGAGCAATACTTTTGAGAATAGTCCAAAAAAAAAAAAATGAAAAATAAATAAAATGGCCATAGTTAAGGACAAGGTTGATGATAGAGTCAAACATCTTATTTATCGTATCTTTTATGCCATTTGGCTTTGGTTCCTTGATTGTGACTTTACCTTTCTTAGCATAAGCTATGGGAAGCAAAAGAGTGGATACAAATTCAAGTAGAAGAGGAGATTACCCGTGCTTAATGAGAGAAAACAAGAAATGTAAAACTTAAACCAACTAGACAAGTTTATGAGAAAATCACTCCTCAAGAGGCCTCAAGGGTAGCCTGTGATACTTTTCCAACTAATAATTGATACTCTCTTACGATCGATAACTTAGCCTTCACTATTTTTTTGTAAATGAATATTCACATTAATATAATGAATTTTTTTTTTTATCAAGGTTATTTTTGCCTAAGATCTTTTAGATGCACCTTAGAATTGGAAAATTTTGTTAAAGAGTATTTGGTCATTGTAACATTGACTTGAGCAAAGAAAAAAATGTTATCATGTAAGAGTCTTCTTATTATTTAGCATCACAAGTTAGTTGTTATGGTTTTATTCGCAAAATCCTTTAAATATTCTTTACTAGTAAGGTTTTTGATTATGTTTAAGAAATCTTGATAATGATTTGTGTCAGTCTAATATCTTCAATGTAGGAATATCCTTAGATGTTTATAGGTCACAAATATCTAGCTACCTAGAGTGATTAAAATGTAATTGTCATGTGAGGTTTGGTCCCTTTTTAACCTCTTTCTTTGCTAGGTTTTTCTAAGGTCTTATTCTTAGTTTCCTTGTAAATTTTCTCTTTGATTTTCTTTTACTTATTGTTAAGGTACTAGTTGAGGTATTTAGGGTAAGATGTCTGATACTAGTAGAGAAAGGTGGATGGTGTTCCTAAAAAGAATCTTCACATTATATGTCTAGTTCACTAGTTTTAGCCATGAGGACATTGAGATGTGCAAAAGTGTCTTATGAGACACCTATTGGGATATGTTTGGTTGTCTTCTTTAGAGAGGCACAACAAGCATACAAGTGGTCGCCAATACTTGACCTTTAGATTAACCAATTCAGGTTGCTTAATTTTTCAAAGTTAGATCAATTCAATGCTCAAAAGCATTCGATAAATAATATTTTCCTATCTAGAGGTAGCCTCTTTGCATCTAAAGATGGTATTCATAGGCTACCACTCTAATTCATGACTTTGGCTACTAAGGTTGCCTAACCGTTTGATTAGAGCATCAATACATAAAGGCATTGAGTAGATAATATCTACTAAATACTAGGAAATGGTATCCACCTAATGCCACTTTGATCCTTGATATGGTGACTAGGGTTATTTTTCTTTCAAGGCCAGTTATGATGTTGACAAATAGTGACACTAAATGAAAAGAATTTCTTATATGGGAGTTAGCCTTTGTATTCCCAAGAATGGTATTTTTGGGTTGTTATATTGATCTATAGAGTTGGTAAGTAAGATTATCTTGCTAGTTAATTTAGGCATCAACATGCAAGAGTATCAACACAAATAATATCCTTTTGATAATAAGCATTTTCCTTGCACCCTAACATGTTATCTTCTTATATGCATTCAACTACTTTGCATGTGTAGCTTACATTTTTGGTGACCTAAGTTAGTCCACCAATTAAATTCAATTATAGCATAAATATGTGGAGGTGATAAATAAATGTTATCCTTTTAATTATAAGCCTATTCTATATGTCAAGAGATGTTATCCACTAATTAGCATTCTAACCTTCAAATTTGTAACTCAAGTTATCTCTCTTATTATAGTTAGATAAAAAGCAAACAAATGGTGGTAGATATAGAGTGTCTGCCAAATAAGAACATTACTTGAAATGTTAAAAGATGTTATTCATAAGAGTGCATATAACTAATTTCTCTAAAGACTCAACCAGCATTAAAATGATCATGCAAGGTTTATCTTGAGGTTGAGTGACAAAGATCGTTTATCTTGTTATTGATTGGCTTTTAACTACTATTTGACTTGTTAGTACTTGGGAGTAAGGTTTAATGTCTTATGTTTAAGAGCATTCTATTATCTTATATGTTACAATGATTTTTGGTAGAAAACAGTAGGTTTAGAGTATGGTGCATGTTGAGGAGGAGCCAAGATCTTGTTCAAAAATGTTTCATTGTCATCATTACCAATAAGAATGAGTGGTAGTTGTACAAGGAAGAGATACTCTTATAATTTTTTCATTTATGGGGAAAGATTATCTTAATGATAAGGGTATTGTTGGGGCAATTTTGCATGTCTATTAGGCGATGTTGGAGGTACCAACCATATATGAATTTAGCTATGTAGTCATGTTAGAGGTTGGCTGTTACACTTTAGTTATTGTAATTGGCTAACTACTAGTGGCTAAACTGGGCAATCCTAAGTTGGTGTTGAATTCTTCAAAGGTTCAGTCAGTTAGGGTTTTTTTATACCATCTTTCACAAGCCATCTAGAAAGACTAGTATATTAAACATTAACAGTTAATGGATGTTTAGGGTATAAAATGGCCTTTTCTTTAATGCCAAACTGTCAATGATAATTTTCATCACTAATTGATATATGTGATTTAGACCTTTGTGTAAAATGGGTTATGATAATGACAATAAGGATTGGTTAATCAATCATATTATCCACTATACTAAGGTATGAATAAAATATAAAAAAGATTAAACATAGAGAATTTTTAACATGATTCATCCCGATGGTTAGAAGCTTATATCTATAGTCTTGTTATTTAATTATGGTTATACAATAAGATATGTTCTAAGAAAGACTTGAATTTAGACAAAAGGTCCCATTAAGGATAATTAGGTTTCAAAGAGGGTTTTCATGTCTATCTTATGATAATTCTTATATGCAATATCTCTAGTATAAACTCAAATCATTTCGGTCCCCTCTTTCCTCCATATTAGTTTTTTGCATTTATAAAATGAAGGGGAAGAGTTACATTTAAATAAGGTATTTAAGTATTTTTAATTCAAATATAATTCTTGTTACAATGACAAGATCAAGTCAATAAAAAAGACAGCCAACATTTTCTCTAGAGACGTAGTTAAGCATTAAGCATCATACATCTGAATATAGAGAAGAAGGAATTTACTATATAACAGATACTCATTTTATAAATTATGTTTAATTATTTTTTCTCTAATTTTCACCTTCAAAATTGTTCATTATATTCTTTAGTTTTCACTACATTAAAAAAATGCCTTCATGACAAAAGACAGACCAGCCATATAATAAATAGAAATAAGGGAATAGGCATCCATAATGACTTGCATACACGAACACGACAAAAGAAATAATGAAAAAAATTAGAAAACTTATGGAGCAAAATTGATTTGTTTAAGAACATATCTTGGAGGATGCCAAATCGGTGACAAAATATTCTAAGCAAGATATGTATGACATGCAAACATCCAAAACAGTAAAATAATTTAAGCAATTTCCTTAAACACGTTCCATATTTTATTCAAAAGAGACTTCACTTGATAATAATACTATAAATAAAAATCTTATTTAATAACTTTGTGTACGTGTAATAGCCTGTCTCTTCGTTCTGAAATTTTTTACCTTCCTTGACGCTTAGCAATGTTTAACTCTTAATAACATTAATTAAAGAAACAGTCCACGAAAAGATGCTTGTAATCTCTCCATAACTCATCATGATGATTGAAGAGGAATATGAGCTGTTTCATTTTTTATAAAGTCAACTGTATGTTCATTGTTATATGTTTATTCTTTCTCTTATATTTCTTATTAACATGTCAGCTTCGCTGTCTTTTCCATTTTATTCTTCCTCCCCTTAATCATCTTTCATTTGTTCACATATGTAGCTCCCTATGAAAAAAAATTAGGGTTTTGTCACTGGAGACAGCGCTGTTTTTTTTACAAGTCATCAATATTTTAGCAAAGTATCAGTCTCTCATTATTGTTACAAATCTATAGTCAGAAAATTAATTTTTTTTTTCTGTAATGATATTGTCTTGAGGACATTGGTGTCCTTTTTACAAAGCACAAAGCATCAACATTAGAATGTAACATGGGTTATGAGTAACCAACCTATGGTTTGTTCCTGTTTAGTAAATCGAATATTTGATTAGGTCAAGTGATATATGAGATCTGATGTGAATGAAAATGATTCGACTTAAATAAAGATTTTTTATAAAAAAAAAACCGTATACACTTTGAAATTGTTTGACAATTATAATTAAATATCGATATTGTTATAAGTTTATAATCAAAGATACAAAGTTGAATTTACAAATAAGACATGGTTTGATTCAACAGTTATAAGCATAACAATATTGATAAAAATTCAGCATTAGAACAATTATAATTGATAAATTTACAAATATAACATTAATCAATGTTATTAAAAGGTATTACTTTCCGTACAGTTTGTGTGACACTCTTAAACAAATCTTACGTTTACTTATATATTTCACATCATTCGGACATAATAAAATAAGATTAGTTTGAACGTGTTAAGATAAAACTAGTTAAATAATTTAAATTCTTTAAATTGTCAAGACATATTTTAGATTTCAAAACTATGATAAATTTTATGTCCAAAATGAATAATAATTCTATAATGGACTCTTATAAGTCTCTCAACAACGTAAAATCCAACCGCATTGTCTCAAAACATTATTGCCAATCCAATTAGATGGAAATTCACAATATTTAGTTTATTATTATGATAAATAAAGCTAGCTAGCTTCTAAATTATTGTTTCTCTTTTACTTCTAAAAATTAAATTAAATTTATTGAACCAGCATGTTGTTTGTAGCTTCCCTGCCCTTCTATCTCTATCATGCAAATAATTAGAGCTTTCAAACAAGCAATAGTTTAATTGAGTTTAACTTGAACAAGCCACATATACAAATACTTTACTGTTGTATTACATTGATTTGATTTCCATTGGTCATGGAAAAATAAAAAATCTTTGCCTCCACATGCCACACATGGAGATAAAGGTAAAATGAAATCAAAAGATTAATTTCAGCCACAACAATTAACCAAAAAATTACAATGTTTCAAAGGCCAGATTCACACAAATTCTTGGGGAAAATCTAATCCAAAATAAAATTAAAGGTTCTCTGATGTGTCTTCTCTACAATGGGCGAATTAGGATTGTTTTGATAAGGCAATGTATGAATCAGAAACCCCTATTAATAATGACGGCGGGAGGGTCCCCAAGAGTTTACATGTAGCACCAACAAGAAAACAACATATTAAATAGAAACCAGCTAAGAAATGAATTGTAGGTCCATGTCCTTATTCTATAGTTTCTAAATATTATTAATCTAATACAGTAAAATCTCGAAAAATCAATACTCAATAAACTGATAATCCTGATAAACTTATATATTTTGAGGATCCTGACCCGGGTCAATCAACTAAATTAGTAAACTAGATAAATATATTCGATAGTACATGATAATAAAACTCTTAAAGGTTTGTATATGTTCCATAAATAAACTAAATTAATAACTTATTAACATAATAATAATAACAAAAACCGTGTGTGTGTGTGTTTCATCAAGTTGAGTAGATAGAAATATCACAATCAAGGAAGTCAAATCCCTATAGGTCTTCATTATCATCAAGTGGGATGTTTTGGTAACAATATTGAGTAGGGTCAGTTTAATTAGCAATTTGAGCGATGATTTGATTTAGACGTAAGGAAATGATTTCTTCTTGGTAAAGCAATGATAATTATAGACCTAGTGTAAAGAGTTATATTAATTTGAAATGGAGGGATCGGGAACAGGGGATTGAAATTCATGTAAGCTAGACAACATCATTTACAAGATAATAATCAGTTGCTTATTTGAAATAGAGGGAGACATAATCTCCATGTCCTTCAAATTTAGATGCTTCATGGTTGTTTTCATTACCCCTAAAGATGTTTATACATACATACATACATATGAATGTACTTATGTCATCAGAACTTTAAAAACTTAGAACAATTCAATCAAAAGAGGATTTAATGCATCTCATAATTTATATATATGTGAATTACATAATACATAATAAGACTACATGTGAGTAGCTAGATAATTTAAGCAATTAAAGATGTGGGAAACATCCCACATTATAATGCCTAGACAAGTAACTACGAGAAAGAAAAAGGGAGCGGGAACTTTATTAGAGATGACTCTTAATGCAATTTTAATTATAACACAACTGGGAAACATAAGCACATGGATACCTAATGAGTTCGGTTAAATCACAACTAAAACTAATCTTTTATTTATTTAATTTTTAATGTATGTCATTTGTCTTATCGAAGCAACATTGTGATGATAACACAAACATGAATGTCAATATTTTGACATGGCTTACTATTTGTGGAAGCTTTGAGATCTTAACTATAATCATTAGTTAATTGTTTTATAACTTAAAATTATTTATTCAAATAATTATATATTAATTTTGATATTTAAATTAATATTTATTATAAATATTATATAAACTTTATTGTAAAATAATATATATAAACACAATAGGCTTATTTAATATGAATGACAATAGGATGAAATATAAAAATGAACCTATATTGTCTGATTCCAAAAGATATAATATCAGCTTAACTAGACCCGAATTATAGTGAAATAAAAATTGACTCTAATAACAAGGAGTCCATTATGAAAAGGGGTTAAGGGGCTGTAAACCCATATGAATAATGAAAAGCATTGTCGGGTTGAAATGTTTATGAGATACCCCATCAAAGAATAATTACATATTAGCTTTTACTTTGTTAGTGGGAAAATGATAGTCAACTTTCTCGCCACATTAACATGATTGCTTGAGGAGGCCAAAAGCTTATTGTTAAGAGTGAATTTAATGTCCCTAGCTAGCTGCCGCTGATTAGTTTGATTGTTTTTGAAGGGGGTGGAGGGACTCTTCATCAAAGATGTGTCAGGCTCTAGTTGGAGTTGTTTTCATATATTTGCCAAAACTTTTTTCGATTGAAGGGTTTGTTATGTCTATTTAATTTCACATAAAGAACAACATTTTACGCTCATCATGGCCTAATAAATGCCCCTTCGCCTAACAAGCTACACATACAGATAAATAGTCTCTTTGAAATGCTTTCGAAATGAATATTAGTTATAGGATAACATATCAATATCCATATATTTGCTATAAATACATCTAATTTTATTCAAAAATAAAATTATACAAAAAGCATATAATGGGTTAATTTCAACAACGAAATGCTCCCTGACTGTATATTTTTCATGCTGATATAATATGTTTTTTTAGATTGATTTTATATTTATTTGTTGAATATTAAAGATTTTTTTTATTGATTTGCGTACAAAAGAAAGGAAATAAAAAGAGGGAAAATGAATAGTACATCTCAAAAATGAATTATGTTGTTAAAAGGAAGATTCAATTAATGGACATAATGGAAAAAAAGACCCCACCAAACATGGTAATCTGGACGGTTAACAATGATATAATCTTTCAAATAATACAAAAGGATCAATTTATTACATTCCCTATCTCTCTAAATCTGTCAATAGAAAGGTGAGAAGACAAGTAGACATCAAAAGATCTATTAGTTAGTGTGATCTTTGAATGAAATTCTAGAAATTCAAAATTACATGTATGGTTGAGATTTTTTCAAATAATTAAAGATGTTATAATCCTGATCTAATGATCTATAATTGACCATTAGTGGATACACATTTGAAGTTTTTACCATTGCCGCTCTTTAAATTACAACCCATAATGATCTTTTCATTTCAAATAAAATTAAATTCAAACCGAATTAAACTTAAATAACACTAAGTTTATATTCGATTTGATTTATATTAAAAAATAATCGTTTTCATTGAACTCTCAGAGGAAAAAAGTTTATATTCTGATTTGTTGGAAGTAGCTGAGATCAAATTCGATTCAGTTCAGTTTAACGTTGTGTAAACGAATATAAACATATTCATATTCGGCTAAAACCATGTAGAGTGCAGTTTGTTTGAAAATTTTCCAAAACTTGTTTGTCCAACATCAAAATCCAAAATTCACTCAACAACAACAACTCAATTTACACAAGCTAATTCGTTGCAAAATCCATGAACACCAAGGTCAATATGCATTTTTAGTAAATTTCTTAAAGTTATTATACAAATTACAAAACCAAACTAAGGCAGAAGGCATACCGCATAACATAATCACAATCTTGCAAAGTTCGTAACTCCAATTCTCAGAGCAAGGTAGAATGCAACACTCGTCATGGAGGGAAGCAAAGTAGCCATCCAGAATGTAGACATCACCATAGTAACACAACCATCCATAGGGTTTAGTTGAATTCAAAAGTAACAAACTAAACTTATGAATAACAACTTAATATCAAGTTCTAAATATAAAATAAATTTTAATATGGAAGCATCAAATTCCAATTTCATGTACCAACTATATGGTTATGATACTATGCATCGTGGTCTTGTTTTATTCTTACAAAATCACCTTCTTGAATTCAAATTCTTCTTGTAAGAATAAAAATAAATGACATAGTTAACTGATTAACTTTTACATATTGTGATGTGAAAATTATATGAAGTTGATGGTAGTGATTAATTTATTACAAATCTTTACAAGTTTTGAAATCTAATGCCAAGCTCAGACCCAATTATTGTCTCACGTAAACATGCTTATAATTTTAGGTGATAGAGATGCCCTGTATAGGTCGGTCACTTTAGCACCGATATTAGAAGCATTTTTTAAGGCAATAGTAGAGATTCGAATACCCAGAATCTTAGCCATCATTTGCAAGATCATTTGCAAGAGCACTAGATAATTTTGTTAATTTGCAATCACCAATTTAAGACATTAATTATATCAAGTCTGAACCATGCCATATCTCTATTCTCTTCTTGAGGTACATTTCTCTTCTGACTTTGGTTGTATCCTCCATCATTATGACATCCTTCTTCCATTCAGATAACAAAGCTAATGATAACAACTTCTTTTTACTAGACGAGCAGGCCTTGCTTGCCCTTCTATAATGGTTGGGTTAAAAAAAATGGTGTAGTTAAAAGAAATGCTTTCACATGGAATTAGAAGATCTTTTTATTAATTACCAAAACCAGAATTGGACCAAATGTTATTTGTGACCTTGACTGACCAAGAAAGGATGGATTTTTGTGTGAAATAATGTTCTTCTATTAGTAAAATACTTAACATATACTAGCAATTTCATCTTTCACTTGATACTTGCCATAAAACATGGGAATGTAGACATAATAAATGCAAATTTGAACATAAAGAAAAAGTTTAAATTATATATACATTAGATAATTAAGATATCAATAGACGACTTAGAAACTATAGATCAATTAAGTTATTAGTTTATCATGTGATGTACTTAGGATCCAATGTAAATGGATATCAATAAATTTATTGGTCTCCAACACTTGTCAAATTTCTAGTTCATCCTTGCCACATCTCAATGTGCATCAAACTTTTTTTCCTTCTATAGTTACTTTATTCTATAAAGTTAAATGAGACATAAATTAGCTGTAAGATACTGAGATTTCGATGCAATAGTTATAACATTATTGCAAATTTTCAAAAAATTGGCATATTACATCTACTCTTTCCCATTTTTCTTGCAAGGGAAAAAATTTCATAAACACCCTCTCATTGCAACCATATTAGGGAAAACCTCTATGAACACCAAAGCCACATTCAACATTTCTTCAAGAAAGCGTTCCCATTTCACTAAAGTCTTCCTCTTTTGACTTTATGGGATAACAAGTAGAGGGGGTAGCTTGTTTTTCATTCTTCATCTCATACCTTTTGTTCTTTAACTTGTTTTCTTGTCATCATCAAACTCATCAAACTCTTCCACAATCCTCATGTCAACTTCAATAGACCCGTGGATCACAAGGGGTGCTACTGCTTGTAGCTCGTCAACAAATATTCTCTTCCCTTTTGAAGATGGTCGATAAGAGGATATTCTACCACCCGTGGAAGCATTGGAGAAAACCTTGGTTTGGATTTCCTCTATCCATTTTCAGTAAAGCAAATTTGAAAGAAAACAATAAATTATATGACAAAGGAAAAATAACAACAATTAATAAAATTCAGTTTTTTTAATTATTTCTCAATTCATTTAATTTTCCAACCTGGTATCAAAATTTATGGCTGAAGTAATTAAAAATAACCAAGATGTCACAACACCAACAACTATAATATCTTTCATTGCAGCTAGAGAAGAGATTATTATTAACAGTAATAATACTAAACAGAAGAAAAATACTAGTGAGGGATTAATTTGTCTGCAAAAAGGAGAATAAACACCATTATCCTCAAGAACTAGTTTAGGAAAAGTGTCCAGACTTGAAGCTGAGAATCAACCCTCCATCATCTCAACAAAACCAAACAGAGCCACTGACAAATGGGGTGAGAAGTAGTAGTCTTGGTTTCGCTTGCAGTTGGGAGTTACAGAATGGTAAAGATTGCAGCTGCATGAGTAATAGTATTGGAATTGGAAGCAGTAGCACCAGCAATACATGGTATGCTTTCTTCGGACTGAAAAGTGGCGTTTTGGATTACAGAAGTTTGGAGATGAAATAAACAAACACACAACTATTGGATGTGCTTTAAGCTGTAAAAACATGATACATACGAAGTGGTAATAAAAGCTCATTTGTTGGATGTGTTTGATAGTCATTTAAATGTCAATAGAATAGCAATGACAAATTCTTTATAGTTTGTATTCAATCAAAGCCTTGGATATACCCTTTATTCTTTAAAGCTTAAATGTGTGTTTGATAGTTATAGTCATCAATTTGTCACTAGAAGAGCACTCTAGCAGTAGCCGAAATGGGTAGTATAAACATGGACACATTTGCAACAAACGGAATATATTCAAAGCTCAAAACACTAACCGCAGGAAAGAGAGAATATCACAGCTCAAAACACCAACCGCAACCAACATTATTCTCGCAAAATATACACAAATGACAAATCCAACGCTCCAACATTCAATGATACAGCATTCCCCAACACGAAGCAGCAAAACCAATTTATTCAATATTTACATAATTTCATGCTCCGACAGTGAGGCTTGATTGAAAATTGGGTGGGAAAACTTTCAGAGTATCGTTGGAAATGCTACGTTAACGTCGTCTGAACAACCCCAAACTGAGAAGTCGGAAAATGTGTAGCAAAAGTCCCAACAAACTCGGATTCGGATGCAACCCGTTGCCTCAGAGTCGAGAAGGTCATTGGCTCGTCGCCGGTGCAGCTGTGTTCGTCTTTGTCAGTGAAGATGCTTGTGACGTCATCAAAGTTTTGTCTTCATCAATGTCCAGTCGAGATGCCAGTTTAAATGGAACAGGAATGGGAGGCTGTTGTCGAGTCGGGAAGGTAAGGGAAATTTGTTCTCTTTGGAGTTGGTTTAGTTATATAAAACTAAAACGATATCGTTTCATTGTTTATATAAAACGATATTATTTTTGTCTCATATGAGTCAGACGAGAGCCTGTCAAGCCTTTCACTTGCTGTGCTCATGTTTGATTTTCCCAAATCCTATGTTCGTATTCACGTTCATGTTTAATGGTTGTCATGTCAAATCCTGTTCATCTAAACTGAATTCTACAACAAATTCAAACATGTTCGTTTCAAATGCAACCTTAACTTCTTGTTACAAATGTCTACTATCTGAAAAATCTCAAGGTAATAAATATATTGTGCCACACATGACATTATGTGTAAATAATATGTTAATATAACAATGCAAAGTGATAAGATGATATCAAACATTATTACACATCACTTATACGAGACCAATTTGGAATACTATATTTTGTCAAAGAAACCTCGCTTGAGATGTATGTATTGTTATATTGATCTCTTGATACTAAATTTTTTTAACATTTGAATTTCAAGTAATATGTCATTTCACATGACATTCACACTAAAGAATGTGTTTATAAGAAAAATGGCACAATTATATTGATAATTTCGGATAGTTAATTAAAATAGTCTTGTTTAAGGGGCTTATAAAATTTTAACCACCAACCTATCAAAATTTAGGGGTAGGTATTATCTTCTCTAGACAGTGAATTCATACATAATTTTTCTTTCGTTGTTTGAAATTAGGGTGTCATGTTATCTTACATCTTAAGGGGTTAAATGGTATTACCCATAGAGTGTCATATGATATATTATGGGTAAGAGTTGACACTTTGCATGATTGGGTAAAATGATATTATCCATTTAGGGTTTTTTGTATTTCTAGTGTATTTTCCTAAGTATTTTTTATATATTTAATTCATCATTGTAAGATTAAACAAAATATATGATGTTGTTGTATTATTATTTCCAAATGGTGGAAGCCTTGTGTATCATAATGACACTCTGGTTATGTGCTATGTTCTATTGGTCATTGATGCTTTCAATAGTTGGTAATCAAAATCAATTACGTTGCAAATTTGAAAAAAAAATTAAAATTGGATGAGATTCTATATTAGCATGAGATATTCAAGGCAATTTCTTTCGACTTTATATTCTATATAGCAATTGATTCATGAAATTTGTACAAACCAAAAACAATGCCCACAATAAAGAATGATCAAGAATTGGATAGCCCTAAACCTCTCAAATGATTGTCAAATGGCATTCAAATTCATGCTCCAAAAGTCCAGCAAATACAAGCAACTTCAGTTCAAGCAAGTGTCACACTAAAATTTTGCCACTAGTTCATTCAGCTTTCAATGCAATAACAATCCACCAATACTCCTCTCTTACTCAACTCAAGGAAAAGTAGGAAGATGAGATTCAAATTCTACAAAACTTACTTGATAACTTGCAATAAGTGCACTCAAGCTTAAAGGATAAATTCACCCACTTAAGGGTGATTCAAGCCTAAAGATATCTTGACTCAAGCTTAAAGGAAGTCTCTACCAATTTGAATTCAAGAATCACCAATTTGAATCTTCACCACCAATTTTCTCTTGCAACAAGAATTGGATAAAGGAAAACAATTGAAGCAAAGAACCAACAAGTCCTAAGTTCAAAGGATAAAACACAAAGCTTTGGGGTTTTGATTCAATATTCAAGTCTAAGTTTTACAAAATGAGACAATAGCCTTTATATAGGCTTTACAAACTATAGTTAAAGTAAATTAACCCTAGTCTAATTTAAAATTTTTACAAGCTATATGAATTGATAAAAATAAAGCAAAATAAAATAAAACAATTAAAACACATGGTTGATATTAGGAAAATGAAAGCAATTTAAAAGCCCTTGCTTTCTCCTTGGTCCATGGGAAGGCCTTCTTGACTTTGAATTGCAAGTCGACTCGATCTTCAATTTTTGGTTGTTTGAATTTGATCTAAAAGGTGGACGACATTCGAATTCTCATTGAGATGCTTTAGGAATTCAAAAATACCCAAAATGGTGCATGGAAGCAATTCTTGAAGTCAAGGCATGCAAAAAAAAGCTTGAAAGGGCTGAAACTTAGAGCTTGAGGTAGAAAGCAGCCACTATGGCGACATGCCACAGCATCGAGATGTTGTGCACGCATCACACACAAGTGTGCACATTACGCACAAGGTTACGCACTTACATGTGCTACAAGGCAACGTGCAGCGATAGTTCTCTTACATGCACGAGCATGTGTGTGGTCATACACATTAAGGCTTTTTCCTTCTTTGCTTATTTTCAATCTGATATTTATTCAATTCAACTTTCATTTTTTTTATTGGCTTCATATGAAGACTCTTGATAAATAAGGATGCTTCTGGCTTCCATAATTGATGATTGTGGTGCTCAAAATTCATTTGAATGCATGACTTGAACCTATGCTCATTCACTTCGTGTGTCAAAATTTTCTCAAAACTGGTAATTTCGAATTGAGCCATCCATTGTATACACATGATCAATCATCCTTTATTATTTGGACTAGAAGGAGAATTACTCAAATTTGTATCAAAGAAGAAAGTGTTATTTGGCTTCATTATCAAGTGGACATTGATTTTGGTTTGTATAGATTTTATGTATCAACCATTATATAAAATGCGACACAAAGAGATGTTGTCGAATGAATTACACATGTTGATGTAGAATTTGACATCATTTTTTTTTTTTAAATTTGCAATGGAACTTGATTTGGTTTCTTGTCATTGGAAACATTATTTAATAATCATGAGACCTTTAGTTGTCATTCCTTATGATGATATTGTCTTAGATAGCCAATGGTAAATACGTGACAATAATGGTTCAATCGTCATCTAATATAGATAGACTTTATAGTGTTGGAAATGTTTACAACCTCTAAATATTATAAGTGGTAGAAGTGTAAATTTGAAATTTTTTGGACAATAATGTTCATCCACAAATCGACACAAGATGAAAGTGTTGGTCATGATATACATAACCGTCTATAGGGTGTTTAGGAAGCCTTTATATGCATTTCGATGCTCTTTCACTTTAATCACAGGCTGAAGTATTTCACTTTCCAATCCAAGTTAAAATAGCACTAAAGTGATCCACATAAGGCAAAAAAAAATATTCAAGAAGTGATTAGAGACTAAATGGGTCTATTAGAACTCCTTTAGAATGTGAGTGATATAGAGTGAGTGTTTTAATGTCGAAAGCTCTTCAAGGGTTGCATAATTGTATGTTTATATTTGCTCAAAAAAATGATCATCCCAAGCAATAGAACACCCATTTCACCAATAATGCAACTAAGCTAACTTTACACGAATTCATCAAAACGATTGTTCTAATGACACTATATTTGTCCATAGTTAATGCACGATTACAACAAGTGGATAAGGACAACTATGGATAAGAAATGGGCATTGCAATAACTAGAATGTATGTTCATTATGATCTAGCACTTATGCAATATGTAAATCATCCTTATCTATTTTAAATAAGGTCAACTCTCATTGTTATCAGTATAGCTCCTCCAATTCTAGGTTATAAGAATTTGGTCCCCACCTTACTTAGGTTCAACTCTCATTGTTATAACTATAAAATATGGATTTTGCCTAAGTTGGGAAGAAAATTAATGTCATGACATAAGAAAAGTTATGTAATGACATTACTCTATTAATCTAAGTAAGAAGTCAAGAGTTATGTAGGTTTCAAAAATAGGATATATATGGATTTCCAACGAACATATGCAAGCGACATAACGTTATGTAAATTCCATAGATAGGATACATATATTAAATTCGATTTTAATCACACTTGAATAGCACAAAGTTCATATTCAATTAGATTTGTATTGAAAAATAATCTTGTTCAATAAACTTTCAGAGGAAAATGGTTCATGTTCACCTTTTTTAGGAGTAATTGAGATCAAATTTAATTTGATTCACTTTAACACTGTGTAAACAAACACGAACATGCTTGTGTTGATGAATTTGAACATGTTTGCTTCAATAAAAACCAAGTAGAGTGTAATTTATTTACAAAATTTCTAGAACCTATTTATCTAGCATCAAAATCCAAAATTCACTCAACCACAACAAAAACAACTAAATCTACACTAGCTAATTGGTTGCAAAATCCATATTCTTTAGTCAAAATAATGAGAGTTGGAACTAAGTGAGATATGGAGTAAAGATAGGACATCTTTCTTTTGCATATCTAAAAAAATATTAGAACTGTATTTTTTTTTTTTCTATTTTGAGTGATATTGATTTTTATTGTTATATTTTTGAATTGGCTAAAAGCCATGTATTCTTTATTCACCAAGTTCAAATAAAAGTTTAGAACCATTTGCAGTTATACAGTCTAATGTATTGGTTCTTGTAAAAATCCCTTATATTTCTAAAGCTCGTTACTTTGTTACATTTATTGATGAATGTATGAGAATGACTTAAGTGTCTTTATTTAACAAAAAGAAAAAAAGTGATGTTTCCATAGTGTTTCAAGAATTCTATTGTATGGTAAGCACCCAATATCAAAAATAGATTCATGCTTGGTAATTTGATAATGCTATAGAGTTTATAGATACATCTTTTGGAAAGTTTCTTAGCCATGTGGGATTTGACATCAGACTTCCTACACTTATACTTAGGAACAAAGTGTCTTAGCAAAGAGGACGAATAAATTGAATAAGAGGTGGTTCATGCCTTTCTTTTTAGCATAACATGCCAAGGTTTTATTAGGGAAAAACTATGAAATTTGTTGTCTATCTAATCAATTGGACACCTTTTCGAGTGATAGATTTTCAAACCCCTTAACAAAAGATGTAATCCTTACTTTTAGTTCCTTATCTGCCAAATCTTGGAACAAGAGTATTTAGTTATACAATATATGTTCATACTTCTAAGACCTTGCAAACTAAACTTGATCCTTATGTAAAATGGTGTGTCTTTATTGGCTGTTCAGATTTTTAAAAGGGCTATAGGTGTTATGATCCTTAAACTTAGAAATTACATGCCACTTTGGATGTTTCTTTTCGTGAATCAGAACCATATTATTTAGAGGAAACTTTAACACCTTTCTATCAAAGGAAGAATTCTAACAATAAGAATATGTTACAAGAAAGTGGCAGAAGGGAGAAATTTTTAGAGCTAGAAGAAATGAGTGAAAGGTTTGGGAAAAATGGTCAATAAAATATTGAATAATCGCTAACTACTGAGTTACCATTCCATTAACCAAAAGGTCCTCTCAAAATGTTTCTCTTTAGGTAATCCTAAGACCTATGTTTAACGAATCCCATGAAACAAATGTCATATCCAATGAATCATTTGTTCCTCCTAAAAATTTTTTCATATTTGATAAGTTTTTTTATTCTTCATAAGTTCTTTGTTCCTTCTAAAAATTTATCATTTGTTCCTCCTGAAAATTTGGCCCAAAGATATCCACAAAGATCGAATAAGGATATTTTAAAGAAACAATATAAGTATGATCCTAGAGCCAATGTTGAGTATCCAATCAATTATTATGTCTCAACTCATAAAATTTCTGAATTATATACACTTACTATTAATTACTTATCTAGTGTACTAGTAATGTGCAAGATGCATTCGCAGAGCAAAGTGGACTACGACAATAAATGAAAAGATGAAGGCTTTGCAAAAAAAATAAATAAATAAATAAAAATTATATGAGAACTTGTTTCATTGCCCAATGGAAAGAAGACAACTAGATGTAAATAGGTGTTCACTATGAAACTAATAGTAGATGGAAGCATTGATAGGTACAAATCGAGGTTAATTATAAAGCAATTTACAAAAAGATATAAGGTAGATTACTAAGAGACTTTTGCACCTATAGCTAAGCTTAACATAATTCGCATTCTCAAATCTATAATAGTGAATTGACAATGGCCTCTATAACAATTTGATGTTAAGAATGCATTTTTCAATGAAGATTTAAAGGAAAAAGTTTGCATGGAGTTGCCATTAAGAGTTAAACATAGTTCTTTAACCAAAAATGAAGTATGTAAATTGAAGAAATCATTATATAGGATTAAACATTCACTTAGAGTCTAGTTTGGGAGAGTATCTTCTATGATAAAGGTATTCGATTACAAACAAAGTAGTTCAGATCATACTTTGTTTGTGAAACATATATAAGGGAAGGTAACAATTATGTATGTTGATGATATAGTCTTGACAAGGTATAATCTATGTGAAATGAAATTGTTATAGGAATATTTGGTTATTGAGTTTGAAATGAAGAATCTAAAACAACTTAAATATTTCTTAGTAATTGAAATAGAAAGATTCAATTAAGGGATTTTTCTTTCATAGTAGAAATATGTGTTAGGTCTTTTGACTAAAACAAGAATGCTTACTTGTAAACTAATAGAAGCACCCATAGAAGTGAATCACATGCTTGGTATCTTTTTAGATCAGGTTCCAATATGTTGAACCCTTGATGTTTTGATGATAATAAAAATATGTTTAAAATATTAATTTACCCCTATTATGACTTCGTTCATGACAAAAAGGGCCAAAAGTTGTATTTTATAGATTTTAAACATTATATGACTATGTGCTCATTGAGTATAATCATGTATTTCTATAATTTAATGTATGTGTTGAAAACATGGGATTGTGCTCATGCCTATACTTGAGAGACCTTGTTCCTAACCTTTTGTATCAACCTATTTAGAGGCAATCTTATACTAAAAAAGTTGTAATCAAACATAAAGAGCGAAATCCCAATAAATTTGTGTAAAAGGGAAAAATTCTCTTACATAAAAACTATTGTATCTTTAGGTATTTGAAGATAGTTAAAACTTTAATCAAGTTTAGTTGAGAAAAAGGGCGTAAGAGGCTTGTGTTTAAAGCTCCAAATCTTTATAAATTGGTTGAGCAACTTCTTTCCCTTACTTTCTTTATTTGCTTGATATTTGATTTAAATTTGTGATAATTAGATTGGTTGGTGTTTGATTGTTTGCTGGAAATTGATTAGTTAATTATTTGCATATAATCTTGTTCTGATTGAAAATTTGTTTTAAAATCATATTCATCCCCTCCCATGATTACGTTTCTAGCCTAAAGGGTTTTACATTTGGTATCAGAGCTTAAGCTCTAAGTTTTTTAAAATCTAACGATTTTTTAAGATAAAAAAATCTTTGTATAATTGCTCACTTTTGCACACCTACTTTTAATAAGGAACAATGCACTGTTAGACTACAATTGTTTTGTGGTGTAAATTATAGTCAATGAAAAATTAAAAAGAAATTATAAATTTGGTCTATTGATTACAAATTATGGAAAATCATTGAGCATGGTCACTTAATGCCTAGAGATTCTAGGACACAATTATCAAAAGATGAAAATGATTACAATGATGATAATGAGAATTTTTTAGTTTTAAGCCTTAATGCTAAAGCTATTAATGTCCTATTTAGTGTTTGGACTCAATAAAATTCAACAAAGTCTCTGCATGTGAATTAATAAAGAAAATTTGGACAATTCTTCAAACTACACACAAAGGGACTACCCAAGTCAAAGACTAAAAAAAACGTGCTATTATTTTGAGAATATGAGCTATTCGAGGTGAATATGAGTAAAAAAAACGTGTTATAAATGAAAGTGCAATAAACATGTAGAAGATATTCTCAAATTTGATAAATGACTTGAAAGGGCTAGGTAAGAAGTTTAAAACTATTGAATTAGTGAAGAAAGTGTTGAGGTTCTTACCTAAATCTTAGATTATGAAGGTCACTGTCATTGAAAAGTCAAAAGACCTAACAAGTATGGGCATGGATAAGCTAATTGAAAGCAACCTTATATTCGAAATAAAAAGAAAAAAAAAGGAGAAAGAAAGAAAGAATACCAAAAGCATTGTCTTGAAGGCAGTTGAAGTAAAGAAAGAAAGAATAACATAAGCATTATCTTAAAGGCAATTGAAGTAGAAGAAAATGAATCCTCCATAAACAAGGAAGACATGAGTTTGTTGGCAAAAAGGTTCAACAAATTCCTATCAAGGAATAAGAGGATGAACAATAAGAGTGGTTTCAAATCAAAAAGCAAAAAAGATAATAACAGGGAAGTTATTTATTACGATTGTAAGAAACCTAAGGATATTAGACCAGATTGCCCATTACTCAAGAAAAGAATGAGAGAGATGAAAAAAAATTCAAGAAGAAGGCATTCGCCATCACATAAACTAGGAGTGATGACTCTAATAATAAGAATGAAAAAGATGAAAAAAAGGCTAACCTATGCTTTATGGCCAAAAAAGACTCGGATAAGAAAGTAAACAAATCAAACTCTTTCTCATATGAATTACAAGATGCCTTTGATTCTTTATTGATTAAATTTAAAAATTTTAACTCTAAAAATCAGTGTTTAAAGAAAGATTTAGCTAATATAAAATTGCAATTATAGATGACTACCTTTGAATAGGGCTAGATATGAGACAAATAGGTTTAGGCTTGTTTTTGAGCTCTCTTCATTTAGCAGTAAAATGACAAATGTGTCAGATGAACTGATGATGAATATACATGTTTGTAAGGTGTATTAAGTAATTAGAGCATAAACCTAAACAAATAGTTTGTAGCAAACCAAATTATTCATTGGTATATGAAATCGTGTCATTTTGTTTAAATAAAAAAATGTTATTGTTTCATTGTGACATAAGGCCTCCCAATTCTATGTTTTTGCCTTAAAAGCTAATTGATTTACACCTTTTCCTTCACATTTAGCTATTCAACAAAAAAGAAATGGTAGTTCATGTGATTAAAACATAAAATCTAAACCGTTCTTGTTTTAAGCTATGATGGTGTGTTATCAATCTCTCTATCAGATCTTGTCAAACACATTTTGAGGTTAAGGTTTCTGAATTCTACTATCGATTTTATTTATGTGAGTTTTGCCTAGAATTTGCTGTAGATTTTGTTGAATTTATAAGTAGGATTTTTGGTTCTTAATTATTTAATAGATTTTGTGTGTGTTTTTAATTTGTTGAAAAAGTAAAATAAACACAAATTACTCTTAATCCCATATATTGTCATAAATCATGTAGGACTGGTCATGATTTTTTCAAGGGATCAAAAAATAAAACGAGAACTCAAATCACTTCTAGAAGCAGTATTTCATCATTAGCATTCCAATCACGACATTTTAGCGGGGAAGAGAGATTGTCATGTTAAAATGAAAAATATAAATACGTAAGCATAAAACATAAATACATAAAAAGGATGGTGAAAAAATATGAAATTAACAATAAAAGTAATTGTAAGAATATGATGATAAATTGACCAAAGAGGTTCAAGGGCTTCAATCATAGTGAAGTAGTTAAATACTTCCCCAAACAAATTTTGACTTCCCAATTATTTGAGAAAATGTTCACTTCAATATTGTAACCCTAACAAAAAGCAAGATATATAAGAACATAGAATATGGAGGATCCTTTCAATCGAACTACTCAAGTTTTAACTCAGAATTTGGACGCATTTTTATAAAACAAGTCAAGTATAAAATATTCAAGTTTGAACTTAGTCTTTAAATTCAAAATGAAGTTATTTTCAAATTGAGCGAGTTTAGATATCACTTGTCAACCATAAATCAACTCTTTTTATTCTATAACTTGTTAAATTTACTCTTTTTTATTTTAGTTTGGTATTGTTAAGATTTGGCTTAGATCAAACTAATCTGAGTATAACAACTCATTGAGTATTTGAATACGACTATAGATGAATTATTTATTAGCCAAATTTTCAGAATTTTTTATATAGCATATCTTTCAACTTCCATATTAATGATTTGAAGTCTAAAAACTGAATTTCAATTTTCAAATCTCAATTTTTAGTTTTTAGATTTCAATTTTTTGTCAAATGAACATGTTCATTTGATAATAATACTGAATATGTTCGTTCATTTCCACTATAGCAAACCCAAATAAACGAGTGCATACCTATATGCTTGAACAAACATGAATCATGAATGATCCCTATACCTATTTGTCAAATACAAAAAAAAATGTGACTATTCCTTGCTTAGTGAATGAAGCAAGACCGAACTTCTATGTGTTCATGTTTGGTTTGCTTTATTTTCAACCCTACTTTTGAACATAATCAAACTAAGAAAGAATTTGAATTAACTTTACATGATAACAAAAATCTTGTAAATAAATTAAAATTACTTAAGAAAAAAAATCATAAGCTAAACAGAAAGGTAATTAATTCTAACAAAATCCTAGAAAAATTCAAAGTCGAAACTAAAAGATTAGATGAGATGTTGGGATCTCAAAGAAGTGGTCTTAATAAACGAAGTCTAGGTTACAATGGGGGTAAACCCTTCACCAACTCTAATATACCATTACAGAAACTACATGCTTTAAATATGAAATGCAAATATTGTGCTTTTATTGGACATACAATTAGAATATATCCAATAAGGAATGGCAAACATTATAGGGTGAAAAAGGTTTAGGTTTCTAAAAGGACTCTTAAAGCTAATGTACATAGACCCAAAATTATTTGTGTACTAAAGGAGACTTAGATGATTTATTTGTGTAGGTGTGCTTAGAAGTCAAAAATAAAAGGTCTAGCAAGTGGTCATTTAAACACACGATAGTGCAATGGTATTTTTGAAGTAACATTATCTTATTAATCATGCTAACCTCATCATGTTAAGCAAGAACGAAAAAGGTCAACAGATGACTATGTTTATCATAAACATACAATCATGCTCTATACCCTATGAGAAAACACAACCTCTAAAGACGTACAACTTTATTGTGCAAGATAATTAAGGTGCTCTAGTCAACACACAGTCATGCATGAAGTAAATGCACAAGTGTGTAAGTAGAGAATCAATAGGCAAACTATCAAGTTGATTGTACAATGTCTATTCATAAAAAAGAAAGGTTGAAATGATACACAACCATGCAAAAAAAAATCACATGATCATGTTGAATGAAAACGAAGCAACCACCACTATTGTCATGTAAAGACTTATTGGACACGTTTCACAAAGCATGACCTTGCAACTTTGGCATATGATTGTGCCCAAGCCAAATAGCCATCATGTGTGCCTCGTGTGCTAATGGTGCTTGGGTGTCCCTTACAAGCTTCTGAAATTTGAAAACACATATGTAAAGAAATAAAGCATGACCATGTGTAAGAAACACATGACCATGCATGATAATTCAACTATTAAGAGTTTGATCAAGGTGATAAATGAATCAAGCATAACTATATACTCGATGGGCACACTATGTACCTAGGAAATTATTGCAGTAGTATTCTTTTCACCTATCGAATGAATACAAAGTGAATGTAATGACTCCTTTCCATTTTCTATAAGATTTTTAATATAAAAGGAAGCCATTTTGAAGTGAGAAAGGTTAAAAAACATATTGCACATCTAAGCTAAATTTGTTCATTGCTCTTGCTCAATTCTTTTGTCTCACTAAGCTTAGCCTTGATCTATATATGAGAGACTTTGTTCCTAACCCTATGTATCAGCCTATTTAGAGGCAATCTTATACCCAAAAATTGTAATCAAACATAAAGGCAAAATCTCAGTAAACTAGTGTAAAAGAGCAAAATTTTCTTGCATAAAAGCTATTGTACCTTCAGGTATTTAAAGATAGTGAAAACTTCAATCAAGTTTGATTAAGGAGGTATATATTAGAGGCTTTTGTTTAAAGCTTTGAACCTTTATAAACTATTTGAGCAATTTCTTTCCTTTACTTTATTTATTTACATGATATTTAACTTAAATTTGTGATAACTAGATTGTTTGGTGTTTGATTGTGTATTGGTTAATTATTTGCATAAATCTAGTTTTGATTGAAAATTTGTTTTAAGATCCTATTCACCCCTTCTAGGATTACTTTTCTAGCCTAAAGGGTTTTACACAACAAACATGGATCACTATCAATGATTAGTTGGGAGACTAACTAATTTGTTATACAAAAGGTTGGTGATAAACATTATAAGTCAGTTTATGCATGCTTTTGGTGAGGAACAGATAGATACAATACATTATATCTTAAAATACTTGAATGGTGCTTTGGGCAAAGGTTTATTATTTTCAAAAAATGGTGTTTGTAACATTAAAGGATACACTGACACTGATTGAGCAAGTGATCAAATAACTAGAAAGTCCACATCTGATTACTTTACATTTGTGGAAAATAATGTCGTTACTTGAAGAGGCAAGAAGTAGAAGGTTATAACACGATCAAGTGCAAAAATAGAATTTCAAGGTATGACTCATGGTGTACGTGAATTATTATGGATTAAAAGTGTTTGAAAAGATTTAGGAACTAAATCTTCATTATGATAATAAGACAGCTATTGAGATTGAACATAATCTTATACAACATGATCACACTAAGCATGTTGAAGTTCATCATCAATTTATCAAGGAAAAGTTAGCTCAAAAGATTATACAGTTTTCATTTATCAAATAAGAAAATTAGTTAGCTTATATACGTACAAAATTAGTTCTAGGAAAGGTATTTCATGATATTATTGACAAATTAGGCATGATAAATATCTATGCTCCAACTTAAGATAGAGCGTTGGCATAATTTGTCTGTGTTGTGATTCCTAAGATTAGTTAACAAAATTTGTATATTAATATAGAAATAATTTGTTTCTTTACAGTAGGATTTGTTTCTAACTTTTAAAATATAGTTGTCCTATATATATATATATATATATATATATATATATATATATATATATATATATATATATATATACACACACACACACACACACACACTATTAGAAAAGGAAATAATATACCAAAAAAAATTCACAAATACCATTGTCTCACATTATGTATCCAATCGCGCAAACATATGACAAATTCAATCATCTTATTGGTTAAAAAATATTTTCTATCCTCAACAATATGGCCATTAATTGAAAATGCTAACTTGAACACTCGTAGAAACTAGCCAAGATAAAATGTCGCATGTCATTTAAGATAGAGTAAGAGATCAACTTGCATTTTGGTTCTACAATTGAAGCAAAATTATCAACCATTTATCCATCTTAGTAATGTATGCTCATTCCTTTTGAAGATACCATTGTAGCCCAATTGGTCTATATTTTATGAGCTAGAGCTGCTACATCTGCTTATACTATTTAGTTTCATAGATGTATAAATGATCAATCCTACTTGATGCATGTCTTCATCAATTTCTAACTAGTCTTTTGTGTAAGGCATCATTCCACTACATATGTTCTCATATAAGAAAAAAAAATTATCCAATATATTGTCAAAGTTTCTTAAATAAGAATTAAAATTATATCTTAAATAGTTGTCTATCTTCGTAATTATAGCTCCAAATGTTTTTAATCAAATCTAGAATCTAAAACATATTCTAATCCATATAAGGATAAAATATCTAACTAACAATTATGATAATTTTCATCCATATACGAAAAAAATATACGAGTCTAGAGCATCTCTATATTTATCAAAAGTTTTATGAATTTGAAGCAAAATATCTTATGCTAGGTTAATACTAGGATAATAAATACCACTTAATAAATAAGTGAAATCATTAAAAAAAAAAAAAAAACCTTTAACAAGTAAAATATATATTTGTAAGCCATCTAGTCAAATTCATCAACAACTTTAATCAAGGAATTATTTTAGTCGATGAAGTCCATAATTTGGCATGTGGTTGGAATAACCTTTTCCAATATCAAGTAGGTTGAGTTCCAATAGACAGCCATGTCACAACACACCTTTAACAGTTTGATAAATGGATCCTCTTGTTTGCAATATTTGGCATACTCTTTTCATCTTATTTGTTATAAAAAATGAATCCAACAGCCATGCACACCCTCTCTATTTGTTTCTATATAACTTTTAAACGTACTTTAACTAATAAATTGATGATGTGGCAAACACATATCTAATGAAAAAATTTGTCTTCACAAAGTGAATCCAATTTTTATTTTTTTTAAACATCATCACATTAGTAGTTACATTGCCTAGTTTTAGAGCAAAAACTTTCTTAGTTATCAAAAAAAATAAACTAAAAAATTGTGAAGTAAATAGTTTTAGCATTATGTTTAGAATACAACAGTTTAACACTTACTAAATCTACAAACACCTACTATTATTTATGTAATGCTTTGTAACTCTCAAAAAATCCATTTCGGATTTGGCAACCAAGATATTGGAAGTAATTGCAATAGAAATATTTTTAAAAATTTCAAATCTTTTTTAAGTTTCAAACTTAATTTATAATAAATTTTTAAAATATTTATTTTAGTTGTGTTTCTACTAACAAACCTATATTGTGGACAAACAAGGTTCCTAACCATGTCAACAAAAAATATGTTTTCAAATAAAGAAATATGGGAATTCCTAACTACTTTAAATTTTTATACTTCCTCTCATAAAATTTGTGCATTGTGGTGTCATGTTAAGAGAATTTAGGAATAAGGATTATAATTGAGTTGAGTTTATATTTGCTTCCGATTAAACTTTGTTGGGATTTGACGTGCTTATTCTTTATATGTCACCTTATCACGGAAGTCTCATATTGGTCTTGATTGATATACTACAAATTTTGTGTATACTACATGTCTCTTTACTCAACCTATTTTTTGAAGGTCATTTTGATTTAGTGAAATATTTTCATAATTGTAAAATTTGTCTCTTGTTTATTTTTCTTGTAGAGGTTGCTAGTTGACTATATTTGGTTGGACATAATTTTGGTCATGCTTCGATTTGGAATATCTAGATCTTCTAAGTGAGAGAATGGAAATAGATTAAACAATTTCATTTCATAGGTTGTTGAAGGAAGAGGAACTTAATACTCATTATGATCGAAATGGGAAGAAAATGATTTTTAGGGTTAAATGCATTTATGGTCACTGAACTATTCACTAATTGCATATACGATCACTTTTGTTTAAAACGTTGCATAAAAATCACTGAACTTTGAATTTTGTTTCCCGTTAAGTTACTCTACTATTCATCCGTTTAAATATTTAACGACTGCTGACATGGACATTTTACTAATGTGGCATCCAGTCATCGTCCACGTCAGCATTAAAACAGTAAAAGCTAACGTGGATGTTGACGTAGCATCTTGTTAGCGTTCACGTCAAATTCTGTGTTAGTTTCTGTTGCAGTGACATAATATCAAATAAACTTAAAATTCAATGACCATGGTTGCAATTAGTGAAAACTTTAATGACCTTAAGTGCATTAACCTCTCTTATAACTTTCTTCTTTTTTCTCTTCCGGTTTGCTAAAGTGCTAGACATTCTACAAAAGATACCTCATTTTTACTCTCATCTACTTTATTAGCCATTAAATAGAATTTAAAAAAGATGCGACCTAGAAATTTTTAAAATAATAAACAAATGAGAACACTAAAAAAAATAGTATTTCTACAAATAAATTAACAACTTTTAAAAGCAGCTACAAGGCAAAACTATAAAATAAAGTTTCAAATGAAAACACAAACTCATATATAAATCTAAGAAAAACGAAGTTTCAATGTCTAACAAAAAAACTAAATCACAATCAATTCATAATGATCATCACTCATCAGTAATGAAGAAAATAGAGAGAGAAAGTGAAAAATATTTATTGTTTATTTGATCAAAAAAATTAGTATGTTTTTTATGGTTGTTATTATTTGTCTTCTCAATTCATAGACTAATCAATCTAAATGTGTCTAGATAAAATAAAAAAAAAAAAAAAAAAAAAGTAGAGTAAGAGAATTGACAGTCCAGCACTTTAACAAACCAGAAGAGAAAAAAAAAGTTATAACAGAGGTTAATGTACACAAGCTCATTAAATTTTTCACTAATTGCAACCGTGATCACTGAATTTTGAGTTTATTTGTTGTTAGGTCACTACAACAGAAATTAACACAGAAGTTGACGTGGACACTGACAGGATGCCACGTCAGCTTTTACTATTTCAATGCTAACGTGGACGATGATTGGATGTCATGTCAGTAAAATGTTCATGTCAGCAGCCGTTAAATATTTAAACGAATTACTAGTAGAGTGACTTAACGTGAAACAAAATTCAAAACTCAGTAATTTTTATACAACGTTATAAACAAAAGTGACCGCATGCATAATTAGTGAATAGTTCAGTGACCATGAGTGCATTTAACCCATGATTTTTAACTTCAAAATTTGAGGAATCCATTATGAATTTGAGCATATAATATGAAATACAAAATATTATACAATTGAGAAAATTTAAATAAATACTAGTAGAAATAAATAATAAAGAAATGAGTAAATTAAGAGAAAATTGATGCAATTGGAGAGAGTTCAAGAGGTGAGAGTAAGAATGTAGAGAGAAAAAAAAAGATTAGAATGTTTTATGAGGCATGAGATAGTGAGTTTACAGAGCTTTTATTATAGCGAGGTAACAAAGGAAAGTGCTAAAAAAAAAAAAAAAAAACCTTCTTTTTTGCACTTCCCACTCCAACCAATAGTCAATTTGATGATTATATCACAAATATATATATTTAAAAAAAAAAAACCAAAAGATTTGATCTTACCCAAGAATTTTCTAAATGATAAAATCTCACTCATCAATTTCTTAAAACCCAAGTACTCACTCATGAAGCTTTTTTTTTTTTTTTACCTATATTTCTATGAAATAACCAAAGTAATCTTAACCAAAAAAAAAATTATAATAAAAATATAAAATAATATTAAAACATTTAAAAAATTAAAATTAAAAGAATTTTGCAAAAAAAAAAAACCACTATCATTGAAAATCGAATCAAATGGCTAGAAAAGACCACTTGATTCATGAAACAGTCAACTCTATCATCAATGGTGATTGAAAACAATTTTCATAAATAAGACGACCATTTCTTGTTGTTTTCAACTATTATTGATGATGGAAACGATTAGATCTAACTATCTCTGTAATAGCCCAGGGGTAGAAATGTCATTTAGGCTAAGTTGAGGGGTTAAAGTGAGAGAAATTGAGATTTTGAGGGGCACACGCCCGTGTGCCCAGAGAGAGATGAGATATAAGTTTTATTTCCCAGCTTTTTCTCGCAGTTTTCTCTTCCAGCTTTCCCTCAGCTTTTCTCCTTCCTTTTTCCAGTGAACCCTAGGGTTGAGACCGTCCAGCCAGCTGTCATTGTTCCAGTGAGAGATCCAGGACCAGCTAGAGAGAGAGATCCGGACGCCATGGCTAGAGGTAAGTATTTCTTTACCTCTTCACTTAGGTTTCCAGCAAGCTTTCCTGAGTTTTATGTTTCTTGGATGGTTGCTGTGTTATGAGAATGTTTTCCAGCATGATATGATGATGAAATGATGAAATGTATGTTGATTTATGAGATGAATATGCAATGTATGCTATATATGTTGCTGGGTATGCTTTGGATGAGAAATGCATGAGATTTGTTGAGTTAAACGAGAAATGCAGGAGCTGAGTATGTTTATTAGCATGTATATGTGTTGTGGTTATGTTTAATCGAAAGATGATTGAGTATTGAATGTGTTTGAGTTGAATTTCAGGGTTTCCAAACGTATTCTGCAGATTCTGGGTTGAGCACACGACCGTGCGCCCGAGGGGACACGCCCGTGTGGCCTCAAATCTGCATGAACACGACCTTGCGTTCTGCCCGTGTGCATATGAAAATCCACACACACGCCCGTGTGCCTGAGGGGACACGCCCGTGTGTGAGATCCCAATTGAGCACGCCCGTGTAAGCAAGACACGGGAGGGTGCTGAGGCAGACACACGCTCGTGCAGTGTGATACACGCCCGTGTGCCCAGCCATGCACGCCCGTGTATTCGCACCACACGCCCGTGTAGTCAGCCTTTTCCTTGATTTCTTGAGAAAATTTCCAGAATGTTGCACGCCCATCAGCACGAGAGCCTCACGGTCCCGTGTGCCTTGACACACGCCCGTGTGGCCTAAGAAAGAAAGAAAATAGATTTTTAATTAAAGATAAGATATCCTAAGCTTTCCTAAGCGAATTCTAAGCATGCGAAACATAAGAATAAGATGATATAACATCATTTCATGCATGATTGAGAAACATTGAGCATGGCATGTCATACATGAGATGTTTTCAAAAAGGGGTCTACAGATCCAAGAGATATTTTAAATAGTATATATATATATACGATGTTCCGGACATCAGTTAGGGGTAGATATGAGGGGGCACCTGTGAGTTCGCACACCCGCTAGAGAGGGAAACCATGGGTCGCTAGAGAAAACATGGTCGTGCACGAGTAGATTTCTTATAGGTTTAAGCTCACAAGACCAAGGTGCCGAATCCCTGTGTTATCAGACTGACCAGTATAGCAAAGTTATTTTTCAGATACAGTACTTTTAATACTGTTTTCAGATATACTATATGTATATATATGAGGATCTTCGGATCAGAGATTTTTATGAGAAAGAGTTTTCAGAAAGAGTACGTTTTCAGAAAATCAGCCCGAGGGGTAAAGTTTTACGAGAAAATGAGATTTACATGGCATCAGAGCATGCATATCATGTCATGTACCACATACATGAGAACATATGAGATAAAAGCTAAGTACAGAGCATAAAGATACATGAGAATTCTGAAAACTTAATAAAGGAAGAAAGTAAAGAAATAAGAAATAAGATATGATTGAGAAAACAGTAAGCTAAGATTCCGAGGTCTGATCGAGGATCAGCCTTTGCTTTATGACCTGTCTATGTAAGAGATAGGAAATGCTTACTGAGTGCTTTTGTCACTCACCCATTTCCCTTCCTTTCTCTTTTGCAGGTCAGTGAGTTTTGGGGACTGAGATGTGGCGATCAGCTGTGAGGTTTTGGGGACATGGCTCGGTAGCTAGCTTTATATTTTCGGCTCAATTGCTTTATTTATCGCATTTCATGTATTTACGTTGTGTGTGTATTATATTTTTATGCACTGTATGAATTTAATACATGAATAGCTTGAGATTTTCAGAAAAATTATTGTGACTTATTTAATGGTCATATTTACATATTTACGCTTCCGTATATAGATTTTCAAGTATTTTGACTAATAGTTCAAATTCTTTTTCCTCGTGGGGATCTCCGTCGCAGGCATAGTTTTTTTTTATTATTATATATATATATATTTATATATATTTTATAGTTGCGCACAGTAGGCCTGGGGCGGGGGTCACTACAATCTCCACTGAAAAAAGAGGTAATTAGATTTAACCACTTCATACAAATGAAACAATTAAATCTAATCGTTATGTGAATTAAGTGACCTTTTTTAATCACTTAATTTGGTTTTTAGTAGCCACCATCGGTAGTGCAATGATTGTTTTTTTACAAATTTTTAATTGTAATTTTTTATTTATTTTCATATTTTTATTAATTTTTAAAATTTATTTTAATTATTAGTTAATATTTATAAATTTTATTTTATTATTTTTATTAACCTTTGATTTTGGTCTATGAATACGAGGGGTAAAACTTTTTTATTTAAAAAAACCTTAGATGTAATTAAGTCCTTCGGCCTTTAAAAAATGCCCATTGAGAGTGAAAATAATTTTTTTTAATTAATTTACAATTAATGAGTTTGACTGATCCCTCAATCCGATCCCTAAAACCAGTATCTAGGCTCAAGCTCCATGGGCCTATGCCTGTTTGACCCATCCCCAAGCCCAAATTGCATTGGTCTGCCCCTGAGAGACCAGTTTGGGCTTTGCACCTGACCCATAAAGCACCCACCATGTTTTTTTGCCCAGATCTAGCAACAATGGAAAATGAGTTCTAAATTAAGCATTATATATCTAAATGGACAAGTTAGTCTTTTTAATTAGCCTCAAAACGACGTCGTCAATTGATAGATGAAGAAAACACATATGAATTCGACTGTTAGCATACAAACTATATACACAAAATTAGAAAATGCAATAAAATGGTCCCCAAAAAGGTTGTCTGATAGTCACAGGCAACGGTGGATCACATAAATTCAATTATTGTAAACTTTTTTGTGCTTTCATTAATTTCTCTTTTCTTTCTAAAGATAAAGTTTAACGTGGAATCCTAATCATGCAACCAAAATTTTGATGTGATATACAAGACTTCCACATCCTGTTACTATTATTAATTTTAAATTATTTTTCAATAAATTTTATTTTCATTTTTAGAGTTTTATCTAGAAGTGGTAACAGTAATTGCAAGTTCTGATTTTTGCCGTCAGTAATTGGTTTGATTGTTGCATGTTCTTGAGGTAGTTTTAGCCCACTTTAATTTGGTTGGTACCAACCATATCATTCTTTTTCTTTTGCTTCAATTTAATTTGATTTTCACTATAAAGGGTGTGTGTGTTTTTCATCTTCAACTCAGTTCACATGGCTACTCAGACTGTATCTTCTGAAGCTCATCAGGTATGCTTCTGGTTTTTTTTTTTTTTTTTTTCTTCTGGTAATTTTTTAATGATTAATCTACATTTAAGTGATTGTGTTCATGATTTTAATAATTTGAGACATAAATAAGACGATATAAATCAGATGTTAGTAGTATGAAGATGGAAAGTGTTTTCTTGATTTGTTTTGTATTAATCAGCAGCTGGCTTTCATTGATTGCAGAAACTTAAGGAGAAGGTGGATGAATTTGTTGTTTTAGCAACAAAGGAAAGTGAAGATATCCCCAAAGTGGAAGAGTCTCTCGGAGCAGGAGAGAAAGGGGCTGACAATGAGAAGGTTGAGCCTGAGGCTCCGAAAGACTCTATTTCTGATGCTATTAAAAGCAAGCCAGAGGAAACTGAAGAGCAACCAAAGATTGTTGAACAATTGAAAGAAATTGAACGGATATTGAAGGTGAAATCTGAGGAGGTAACTGAAAAGATTGAGACCATCTCCACAGAAGCGGGAAAAAAAGATTCAGCCGTTCCTGAAGTTGAGGCAAAAGTGGAGGGACAACCTGAACAAGTGGCTGAAAAGGTTGAGATTTTATCCAAGGAGGTTGATAAACTGGATTTGTTAGCTGCTGGAGTTGAGTCAAAAGCGGAGGGGCAATCGGGACCAGTAACTGAAAAGGTTGAGACTGTGTCCTTGGAGCTTGATAAACTGGATTCGATTGTTGCTGAAGTTGAAGCAGAATTAGGAGGGCAATCTGAAGTGACTGAAAAGGTTGAGACTGTAAAACCATCTGAAGTTGAGGAAAAACAAGACGCACCATCTGAAGTTGAGCCTCCGGGAAAAGATGAAGGGAACTTGGTTGATAAGGTTGAGGAGAAAACTTGCAAAGAAGAGGAAACTAATGCAGGCATAAGTTCAGAACAAGTTGTTTCAAAAAAACAGGAACATGAAGCTGCTGTGAAGGAAGATGTAGTTCAATCTTCTCTTCCTGATGTCATAGAAAAGAAGGACTCAAGTGCAGTTGACACTGTTGGAAGTTTTTCAGAAGAGGCAGTGGTTGAGGAATCAACTCAGCCTATTAAAGAGGAGGGTGTCAAGAGCACTGAAGCCCACATTACTGAAAAGACGTCTCCAGGAGAGAACACTGGAGAAGATAAAGATGCGAAAAATGGAAGTGAAGATATAGCAAAAGATGAGAAACCAGCTATAGATGAAACAAACAAAGATGGGAAAACAAAAGAAAAGCTGGATAATGCCACTGAAGCTGTTAGCGATCCGACTAAAGAACTCTCAAAATCTGAGTTGAGAGTGAAGGAAAGGGAGGTCTCCGAGGATGGGGATGGAACAAAAACATCCCAGAACCTGCCAAAAGAAGCTCCCGTCAAGCCTACTCAAAAGCAGTCAAACAACCTTATATCAAAGTTGAAACAGTCACTTGTGAAGGCAAAGAAAGCCATCATTGGAAAATCTCCAACTTCAAAAACCAAGAATGATTTGAAGCCAAATAAAGCCTTCCACTAGGGGAGCTTTACACGTATGTATTATTCTACGGTGTTGTCAAAATGGGTGTTGTGGAGTTTGTTGGTTGATCCCCTCTCTATACATATAAGCTATAGGTATTTCTGCTTAACATTATAAAAAGTCTGCACTACAAATTTTATTTTCTTTTACCCTATTCATTTCTGATGTATAAATAGTTTGTGTTAGGGGTTTGGATGCAAGTATTATCAAAGAACAAGAACTTGTCAGATTAATATATAGATGTCTGTTATAGCTTTGTGATGTGATCATACTTTCTCTTCCATGTGTGAGTACGTTGCTGTTGTTGATTGTGGTTCTATGGAATCTCTTTGGACTGTATTGATTAGCTTTAACTACTCTTAAGATACTTCTTCATGGTTCCAATAATACTATACAAAATTATCTTCTCACTTTTGTAATCAATTGATCGGACTATGGGAGAGTTTATTCATTAACACCACATACAAATTTGGATCACAGAAATCTGTGATATAAATTTGTCATTTTTATGTTATATGTATAACATTACTATTTTGGTTTCCATGATATAAAAGCGATTTAAGGGCAATTTTGAATTTCACAAACTTATTTCGATGTATGCAAATCCGAGTGAATGTAGGGTTATTGTTAGAAACTATTGAAGTTTGTGCACTAAAATCAATTTGTTCAATAGTACCAATTTATCGTTAAAGTTATATATAAATAAATTATTTCTTAGTGTCACTTTTTATTTGTAAAGATAGAAATATCAAGATAAATATCATTAGAATGGTAAAATTGAATCAAAAAATTCAAATGATTGATAATATTTTCTCTATGTGCTCTTTATTGGTCGTTCTTGAAAATGTTTGTGGTCCTTACAATACTTTGACCTAGAGCTCTGGTAATAGTGACAAAATTATCTTTATGTTAAACGACTTCACTAAAAGGTGACGATAATTTTCTCGTATCGAAGATGTTAGTTGTACTTTGGTGCAACACATGGTTGTATGTTGTTTACTAGGCATGTTTACTGGACATAACCCACCAAGGGAATTCCACATAGATGGTTGTTTCATTGTCTATGAAACATATCCTCTTAAACAAATAAAAATACATGTGACACTTAGACATAAAGATTCGCAGATCGTCTTATGTAAGGATTGATACAGTTTAATGTCTCCCAATATGTCATCATAAATGAGGTTCCAATAACAATGATGATTAATTGTCTCGTGATATGTACGAAGACTATAGTGATCCAACAAAGGATTTGTCACTTATAGATATTCATATACTGATAGTGGTCATGATAGTTTGTCAGAGCCAACTCTTGATCTATTTATAGAAGGATATCGAGCGAGACTCATGACACAAAATGAGATTTTACATTTTTTAGTCATTAAAAGCTCTTGAGTCACATACATATAAGGGTTGACTATTCTGAGAAGTAACTATATTAATAAAAATGAATCGGGTCCTTGTTTTATATAGATGATTTTGAATCTTGAGTAGTGTTTGGAATCAATATGCTTTGAAGCCCATATTAATCTAAATCATATGGGAATAATATAATACAACTATTATGTGACTTACTAAATTCGTTCAAATAAGGTTAAAAGTGAAATGTGAATTGAAGCCTAATGCATAACCATACGTTTTGTATATACGCCTATGCATAGATGACAAATTTGATATTTATCAAATTGGATTTAGACAAGTCATTCTTATCCATTTATACAACTATTTTGATTGTACAGATGGATAAACATAAGACATATAGTCGTGAGAGCATCACGTAGGCCTGTGCACCCATCTTATATAAAAAATTGTATTTTTCATTTTTAGAGAGAATTTTTCCACTCCCTTCTTCTAAAGAGAGAATAAGTTTCCTTAGATTGTTGCTCATGTTCCTTTTCATTCATTCCTAACCGAAACTTCTGTACAAAGCCTCTAGCAATGGTGATTGTACATGATAACTCGTTAATGCCTACCTAGTGTGGATCACCAAGAGTATCACCCTAGGAGGGTGGGATAGTGTTTTTAGGTGTAAATATTTTTCATGCAAAGACTGAAAGAGCCACACACTGAAGGCACGCTCTATAAACCTTGTATAGTTTATGTATTTTCTTTATATGCAATTTCTAACTATCGAAGGGATCCTAGATAAGGATTATTTTCTTGTATGTATTTTTTGTACTTGTTTCTCATACATACTAATTGAATTAATGTGTTGTAAGTTCATGAATTAAAATTTTAGTTTTTTATTTTGTTGCACTCACACCTATAAACTCACCTTGTAATCTTGATAGTGGTATCAGAGCCACCCTTGAAGTTGAAATTGCATATTTTATCATATGTTATTGGTTGAAGAAGCATGTTTTATATGTTTATTTTGATATCAATGACAAGCAAAATGTAAATATTGATTGATTAACATGTTGGTGTGGTTAATTTGACATCAATGATAATGTAAATATGTTGTTGATTACCGAGTTTTATATCTTTAATCTTCACTTAGTTGAGTTGTTTATTGTGCTTTCTGATTCACAGTTGGGTCTAGTTTATGGTTTCAATTTCGTGTTATCATACGAATCCATTTTCATAAGGCGTTAGTATGCTTAGTGTGAGTGTTGCTAGAGTGTGATATGGCCTTTATGTAAATTGTCAACTCTAAATATGGTCATAACCATAGTTGTGCATATGAAATTTTGACGAATTCTTTATTTGATGCAATGTATGACCATGTGTCTAACATGCACGCATTTGCATGTGCCATTTTTCGTATGGTACACAATTGTGATAGTCATCTCATATATGCTTATATATAATGATGTCACACCTATACATAAGGATCCTAAACCCATAGAGAGGACCAGATTGTAATTTTTAACATCTTTAAGGTTGGAATGTAATTTTGTGAAGGTTAAAGGTGTACAATGTAATTTAGCAAATTGATTAATAAATAATTAAAATTAATGTATTAGTTTTCATTGTTTGATGCATGTCATGCATGGTGTCTAGTACACAAGCTCATGACCTATCTTTTGTTTGTTTTTGGGATTGCATGTAAAAATTTTAAATAGAACTTTCATCTACCTTCCCTCAAATGTAATTAGAGGTTTCTTTTTTATTATTGTAAAATAGAATAAGGTGTTTTATTTATGTTTTAGAAAAAAAGTATAACATAGGAAATGTTTGCAAGATGTACTTGAAATTGAAGCTAAGAAGAGATACATGAAAATTTGAAGATTGAAGACAAAACCTAAGTGACTCATCAATCCCTTTAGCTTAGTAATTTGGTTTTAGATTAAGTTACGTATTAACACATTTTATTTATGGGCCAAAGGACAATTTCCCACCCATAGTTTCAGGCAGGGACAAAGTCCCACCCTCCTAAGTTTAAAAGCCGCTTTTCCCACCCGTAGCCTATTTTTAATATTAAAAATAATAACTGTACAGTAATCATCAGGGGTATTTTTACCTTTTTATATTAAAATTTTATAAATTAATAAAATAAATTTTATATAAATATAAAATTTTAAAAAATTTTAAAAAAGTTAAAAAATATTTTAAAAATTTTTAAATCCCAGCAGCCACCGCTGGCGGCGGTGGCCGCCTATAATAGAACCAGGTGGCCATTTCCGGCCACCTGGTTGGCCTCCCAGTTCGGCGGAGGAGGCCAGATCGACCGCCTCAAGTTTTGGCGGAGGCGGCCAAATCTGGCAGCCTCCGCCCGAAATAAAGGTCGGAAACAGCCAGTGGGGCCAAGGCCGGCTATTTACGGCCGTTTTCGACACCTAATATTGTCGGAGGCAGCCAGATCTGGCCGCCTCCTCCAAAACTGGAGGCGGCCGATTTAGCCGCCTCCACCGAACAGGGAGGCCATGGAACCAGGTGGTGGCCGGAAATGGCCACCTGGTTCTATTTTGGGCGGCCACCGCCACCAGTGCCGGCGGCGGTGTCTGCGGCAATTTTTTTAATTTAAAAATTTTTTTAATTTTTTTAAATATATTTTAAAAATATTAATATTTAAAAATTATTTTATATTTTTATTATAAATTTTTTATTTTTAAAAGGGTAGTTTAGTCATTTCAGTAGAAAAATAATAAAAAAATAGACTACGGGTGGGAAAAGCGACTTTTAAACTTAGGCGGGTGGGACTTTGTCCCCGCCTGAAACTATGGGTGGGAAATTGTCCTTTGGCCTTATTTATGTTAGAATGCGTGTTTAAGGTCATATGCTAATCACTTCACATACAAAGATAAAAATCAGTGAGACCAAACAAATTAAAATCCCTCATAATATTTTATGTCAATATTGGGAGCCTCATAGCATGACTTCTTAGTTGAACTCATGTTCAATCAAGAACTCAATTGTCAAATGAAGGATAAACTCTCTAGGTAGAAAGTCAAATATTGGTTATGTTAATTTAACTCAACTAACATGTTTTGTTGTTTCACCAAAGCAAGGGTGAAGTGTGTTAGGGTTAAGCTAAGGCATGACATCTTACGATGCACGGTGACATGTTAGTATCCACCCTTTTAATATTGAGAATAATAGGTTAGGTTGTATGATTTGTTAAGGTACTTAACTTAAGATCATGGATTTTTATCAATCAGATTAATGCCCTACCTAGTTGGTTTGATGTGGTCGTATCATCAAACTAAGTGATTGAGTCAATTTAGGTAGAATCTTTGTTTGAGTACAACAAAAAAGGTTGTTATACTTGAATAAAATAATGGAAGCATTTAATTAACAAAAGTCCATTTTATTAAATTTAACATTATATGACTATCTTTTATCTTACTTTTATAAATTTTAAAATATGGACTTGACCTACAACCTGAGTTTTATTAATGCATTTAAAAACCAATTTGGAACAAACCAAAGATTCCTATCGACACCTTCAAGTTGTATTTGAAGAAAATGACCAAACATGGTTTTATTATGGGAAAGTTTGATGCATATGAAAAGCACAGTGATGTTTATTTGCTTGCATCAAGAATCATATTGTTCTTCATGACTCATGACTTATAAGTGAATGGTTAATCTTAAAATAATATAATCAAGCGTCTATGTATGATCTTTAAAGGTCATGCTCGTATTAAGCAGTGTTAGGCTTTGAAGGAACTCTTTGCATGTTGATCAGACAATGAAATTGATCTGATTTCTCACTTAGAATGCGTAAGTTAATAGAGATGAGTAGATCATTAGGCTTACTGTTGACATATTGTTTTGCATTCAATGCAATTGTCTTGTCACTTCATGAGTCCTATATAAGGTTTGCTAAAGACTTTTTAAATGATCATAAAGGAGAGTCCATTGATGGATTGTTATGGATGCTATATGATACTAAAGTTCAAATGAGGAATGAAAGGGAGGTTGTTGCCAACCTTAAAAAAGAGTTAGCTTGAAGAGAGGTCAAGGTTAAGGTTGATCTAAAAGCTAAGTCTTAACCTCAAAACTCAACTAATCTTTCAAATAGGGGTAATGAATAAAAGGTAGTTTTCTCCTACTATAGTATGTTTGGTTATTAGAAGAAGTACTGCAAGACCTTTCATATGAATGAAAGAAGAAAGACTAAGTCTTTAACTTCAAGGATGGTTAAGAGTTGTACCTTTTTTTAACTAAAGTCTTATGTTGTTGAAACATGTTGTTCTGATATGCAAAAACTAAAATAAAATAGGTGCTCGCTTGAAGGAAATGTGGACTTGCAAGTAAATGGTGTAACACCTTGTTTGGAATTGCATAGGTTGTAAGATCTAACACTTTTTATAGCTTACAGGCATGAATAATATAAACAAATTTTAGTTGTAAAGTTAAAAATGTGAAACAAAACTTCCATTTTGAATTAAGAATCATCTTATATGAACTATATTTATTTTACTTAAACTCTTAGTTAATTAAAATTATATCAAATTAATTGTTTGAACATTATTTTGGCATGGACGCTACATCATGACCAGTATTTTGATTTATTCAATAAAATTTGAATAATGCTTATTGGATAAGTCTTATAGACTAAATAATTATTTCATTTTTTGTTAGAAATAGTGAGAGCATAATAAAAATGTTAAGCATCGTTCTAGTTAGAAAGTTGATAACAGTATGTGTTAGTAAAAAGATTGTTCTAGAATTTATCAAATTCATTAGTTCATTCCAAAGAACGTGGTTTGTATATCATTAAATCTACAAATCTAAATCTCTTGGAGTGATTAAAGGTATTTAAGATGAAATATAGAATTGATCTTTCGCAAAATATTCAATAACTTTGGTAATCCCGAAGACTACTTCACTATGTTGTTCAACGAAATACCTGAGATTTAGCGGGAGTATTCCTACCCACTTAATCTAAGATATTATCCTAAAAAATTCATCCCATAATTTGATGTCTAAAATGCACTTTTTTAGTTTGAAAAGCAAACTACTTATCTGATTATGATAGTGACACAACTAGTTAGGAAACTAACTTGAAAGGTAGTCAAGTTATGAATCAAGTGTGTTGTGAGATTGAAACCTACAAATTGGTTTACTATGATATTGAAGCCAATTGTTAAATAATTTACTCGAGGTAGTTGAATCATGGATTGAACTAGAACATTTGACCATTACATTCAACTAAGGTTAAGTAATTAACATGAATCAGTTAAACCCTAGATCAAATGTGTCTTGTGAGGTATTTTGAAAGAAAAGTCAAAATGTTATTTCTCTAAGATCAGTCGAGTTGTAAGACCTGTATTAATGGTTCTTTTAGAAGTCATCTCTCTAAAAGAACAAGTGGGAAAAAGGTAACTTTATTAAGTTTTGTTTCACAAGATAAAATAAACATAAACATGAAACATGTCATTTAGAATGATTGATTATTGTAAAGCGATTACTTTATTTCTAATGAGAAATGAGTGATTTGCTATAACTTATAAGAATAATACAAACAAGCATGATGAACATAATAAGTTTAGGAAACAATGTTTTGACAACTCTTAATAGTGATGTACTAGTCATTTATGATGATTAAACATATGTTTGTAATTTGGGAAACCAAAAGATTTGTTAGAGTGTATAATAGACTAGTATAATTATTCTTCTTATGATGTATTCAATTGTAGAGATTGTGTCAAGTGACATAATTGAGAAGCATTGATGATTGGATTTTGTTAGTGTCTCATGATAAAATGATCATGTGCATCGTAATATAGACTCAAATTGACATATATTCGATTAGAATAATATCTTTGCTTACCTTAATAGTTATGGATATATTCCTATTATAAAAAGATAAAAACTAGGTTGTTATTAAATGTAAAAAGGTGGTATAAAAAATATGGTATATATAATAAATATTTG
Organism: Anacardium occidentale; assembly: GCA_026122585.1. Taxonomy (NCBI): domain Eukaryota; kingdom Viridiplantae; phylum Streptophyta; class Magnoliopsida; order Sapindales; family Anacardiaceae; genus Anacardium; species Anacardium occidentale. The sequence continues at coordinate 180,549 of JAJEJH010000094.1, read as the reverse complement.
AGGCATTGAGAAATATATGGTCTTAAAGGCATATTAGATTGTGAAAGTTTATTTAGAACTTGTAACGATTCTCAGTATGGTTGATTCAACATTTCTATACTAAGCCATTTGAGTTAAGGTCTGGTTGTGGGTCTAACTTCATACTATAGTGATTTCACTTTATTAGTTTTAATTGATAACTAAAAGATTTTAAACTTTTATAAATAAGATAATGAATAATAAGTTTCATCAAAATGTTCTGAAGCAAAGAAAGCATAATAGACACGTACAGATATCCAATGTTATTTACATAGATGATTAATTCTAATGCAAGTGGGAGTTTGTTAGGTTTGGTGCTTTAAAATTAATCCTCTTGATGATACCAGTTCATTACTAGCATCATATACAAACAAAATATCTCCAAGTGGTACTCTTTATCCAGAAGGGTAATAATATCAAGATAAATATCCTTAAAATGGTAAAATTAAGTTGAGAAATTCAAATAACTTATTATGTTTCCCTATGTACTCTTTGGTGGTCATTCTAGAAAGTATTCATAGTTCTAACATTACTTTGATCCAAGACACTATAATGGTGATGGAATTATCATCAAGTTGAATAAACTCACTAAAAGGTAACAATAGTTTTACGCGTGTCGAAGCTATTGGTTATAGCTTGATAGAACACATAAATACATATTATTTTTTAGGTATGTTCACTGGATATGACCTGCTAAAAGGATTTAACATAGATGGTTGCTTCAGTGTTTATGAAACATATCCTCTTAAGCAAATAGAGATACATGTGATACTTAGACTTAAGGAATTCCAAATCGTGTTGTGTAAGAATTGATATAGTTTGATGTCTCCCAACATGCCATCATAAATAGGGTTAAAAAAAATGTGGTGATTAGTTATATTGTGATTTATATAAAGGTTATGATGATTCAACAAATAATTCATCACTTATAATAATATAATAAAATATCTCTGGTAAGCTTGTACTATGTGTGCCAATAGCCAACCTAAAATTCTATTATCATAATAGGATAGGGTCAGTGTTCAATCTTATGTTATCCAATTATTAACCTGACTATTGAAATATGATTATAGGGAGTACTTAAGGTAAATACTATTTTTATGTCTTAGTTTTGAGAGATATTAGTTGACAAAAGGATTGAATTATTCATGTAATTATGTGTTAATAAGTTGTGAGTATAAATGTTGACACTCTAACGAACAAGTAACCATGATGGTTTGCTATAACGCACTTTGGTCTATTATTGAAGTGATATCAAGTGGGAGACACAACACAACACAAGACCATACACTATCAAGTTGTTAGAAAGCTTTGGAGTCACACACATATTAGGGTCTAAAACACTTGGATTAATAAGGATAAATTAAGTTCTTGTTTCAGACAAATGATTTAGTCCAAAATAGTATTTGGATTCAACATAGTTTAAAGTCTATATTGATCTAAATCCTAGGGAATGATGTAACATAACTATTATGTGACTTCTCAAATTCATTTGAATAAGATTGAAAGTGAAATATGAAAAGAAACCTAATACACAACTGTATATTTCATCTATACACCCATGCATGGATGATAGGTTTGATGTTTATCAAATTAGATTTGGATAAGTTTGAAGCCAATGAAGATTTGGATTAAGTTTGCCTAGCCACGCCCGTGTATGTTTCACATACAATCATGCATCCTTGATGGTTGAAAACTAGTCTTTATTATTATTCATTTATATAACTGTCTTAACAATATGATGGATAAACATGAGATGCTCATACACGCATCATGAACGGTACGTCAACTCCTATATAAAGGGGTGCCTTCTTTATTTTTAGAGAGAATGTTTCCACTCTTTTCTTTTAGAAAGAGAATAAGTTTCCTTGGGCTATTGCTCATGCTCCTTCTCATTCCTTCTCTACCCAAACCTATGCACAAGGCCCTTAGCAACATGACTGTACATAGTAGGTACTTAATGCATGCCTCATATGGATCACTAAAGTGTCAGCCTGAAAAGGTAGGATAGTGTCTTCAAGTGTAGATTTTTGTGACACAAAGACTAAAGTATCCACACATGAAAGGTACATTCTATAAACCTTGTATGGCTTATGTAATTTCTTTATATACAATTTGTAACAATCAAGAGATCCTAAATGAAGACTGTATTCATGTATGTATTGTTTATACTTAGTACTTATACATATCATTTCAATTAATGTGTTATATAGGTGTGAATCAAAATTTTAGTTTTCTATCCTATTGTCCTTACATCTATACATGCACCTTGTAATCCCGACAGGTACTTTAAGGTCAATCTTCTTAATGATACCACTTTATAATTAAGTCATATTTACAACACCTTATGAAACTTTTTATCGATAAGTGCATGTGTATGCCAAGATAAATTTTTTAAGGATTTCGAAATCATAATGAAAGGATCAATGCATGTTAATTAATCATAAGAACCCTGTAATCACATATTATAGTTATTATAGAAACATTTATGGTTTTGATATTATCATAACTAAGGCACAGATAATATGGTTAAAACCATCGAAGTGTTGAACAACCCTATTGAAAGGTGGTAACACATCTCATTTGCCAAAACTATTTCTTGTCAGCTTAATATAACACATAGGTACACGTTATATAAAGATGTCCACTGAACTGACTCATTAAAAGGATTATAAATAGATGATTACCTAGTGTCCATGGAATAAATCCTCTAACAAATGGTAGTATATGTGATCCTTCGAATAGAAATCACTAAACCATATTATACAATGATAGATATGGTTTAACACCAATGTAACATAGTCCTTGGAAAGAATTATCAAAACAATGGTGATTGATCATATTGATAAATGTACAAAGGTTATAGTGAATCAACAAAGGATTTATTATTTTCAAATACAAGTGCCGATAGTCTGATAAGTCTACTAATGGACATCAACAACCACTTAAATATATGTCCATTGTATGATTGAGTTATTTCTTAGTCTAATATTCTTTGGTTGTTGATATAAACATTATTCAACACATATTAAGGATTATTTAAAGTAGACATTAATTTTATGTATCAACCTTGAAGAGATATTATATGATGAAATGATCAAATTGAATAATAATTTTATTATTGACAAATAAAAGTCAATGATTGATACTTTATCTATTGAATAGGCGTGATATCTTACTAAAAACTAATCTTGAAATGTGAGCGGAAGGTTGTTAGACTATAGATTTTATACGAATCCATACACTAACTACATGATAGAGAGCTTATGAATAGATCAAGTTTCAGACACATTGAATTGATCAAGATGAATTAGGTCCAGTATTTAGATTATTAGTTTCGAGTCTTGTAAAATATTAGACTTGAAGTATGAACTTTTATACTTTGAGGAGCGAGATGAAATAGCCCTAAAGTGAGTGTGTAAGAGTGCAAATAATAAAAAACCGACTTCATCCAAATTGGATAAACATAAGTTGAAGAATAAATAAAAGTCATGTTACAAGCACAGCTACACATTATTCATAATTATGCATTATCTCGAATTGATCTTATTCATCAATCTTATTACAAATTTTAAGATATGAATAATCACAAATTCAAATAAATATAATAAAGATGGAGTGCATGATGATGAACGACCATGCATCATCTTCTATAAAAGAAGTCAAATTTTCAACATTTGGAGACTTTTCGTCCAAAACACTTAGTCAAACTCATTCATACGTACTCACACTCATGCTCAACCATTCTAGCAAACTAAGTTGTGCACGTTTCGCTTCCCTTTTATTTGTGCCTCGTGTAGATACCAAGGTATCATCCTCTTCTTGAATCAGGAGTAATTTTCACCATCAACTTAAATACAAAGGAGCCACCAGCATGGGTGTGTGATTCTTGAAAACTCCATATTACGGTTTCCGCTGCATCCTGTTCTTGATCCCATAAACACTTAAAGAAATCATGGCAACTAGGAAAAGGACTTGTTGCAGAGGAGTATTCTCTTACTGTGGAGACTGATATGGCTCTTACACACTGTACCGTGCAGATCACTAAGCCAAAAAGTTGAAGGTAAGAGAACAACAATTACTATTATAGAAATTATTTTTGTGACTACAGTATGAACACTTGATCAGGTATAAAAATCTACTCATCTTAATTAGCCTGCAGGCTACTTCATGGTATAACTTCATTCTGGAAATAAAAATGCAGGAGCCTATACAATGATTCGCGAAAAAAATTTCTTCAAGATGATCACAACGAAGCATGATATAAAGAGATAGCCAAACATCCTTCCTTGACTATACCTTGTAAACAACACAACCAGAGAACTTCAGTAATATTCACGTTATGAAAAGCTAATCATAGAACTTTAAAGAGAGAAGAGAGGGAGAGATATGTACTGGAAAATTACTATCATTTAACAATTCAAAGAATGTTAATATCTACAAAGAAAAACATTTCAATAGATATTGTTGAGGTACATATTCTACTCTCTGACATTGCATTATTTCATATTTCATGTAAAAGAATAAATGTACAAGCGCAAGAAAGCATTTTGAGCATCTTCAGCATATCAAAATCTGTGCATATTGAACTTGTAATTAGAGTTCAAATGCTTATTGTGGAGCTACCAGCCAAATTGGATTTCTGTCAATTAATCAAAATTTTCAGGACTAGCTGTCATTCAAAACCTGCAAAAAACAAGCAACCATTTAATTTATCTACTCCTTAAACCACAATTTAACATCATACCCTGTCAATGTAAACGTAAATCATCTGTAGTCACCAATAAAGACTCACGGGCTGCTCTATTAGGTACATCGTCATTTTTGTTGGGAGAACCTAAAGCTCCATGGCCAGTACCTTCTGAGGCTTGACAATTATCTTGCACCATAGTAGGCTTTTCTAATCTTCCATTTGTTGCTTGACACTGGAACAGCAAAAAATGTTAGTTCAACTACACTCCGGCATACTAACAGAAGAAAAAATTTTGATTTATCTATCCAACAAGATACTTGCTAGGATAAAGGAAATTTCAGGAAGTTGGTAGAATATAACTAGGGTTATTGGTTTCCAAGTTTTAGAAGTAACAAACCAAAATACCTTTTCTCACAATTCATTTTCTTAACTAGAACTAGAAATAGTCTGTATTGATGAACAGATACGCATTTTCCCTTAAGTCATGCCAATCATTTAATTTTGAAAATGGCATCGAATTCATGTGATGAGCATTGCTGTCCAAGTCATTTTCCTAAACTGTACACAGATTCTGAAGAGAATTTTTTATGAGCTTTTCTGCTTGTCTACAAATTGATTCAGTGTCTTCATAATTCTTCTTCAACTATGTACTAACTTATTTTTAACCCCTATAGCCTAGAATGCCTGTTAAAAAATTGAACTGTCTAAACTGTCTATATGCCATCTGCAAGTTTGCCCCCACCTAATAGAAGATCAAAATAGTTGTATGACAGGTACTCAAGAATCAAACTCCAAAAAAAGAGGCAGGAAGGCAGGTGTTAAGTGTGGGAAGATGGGAATTTAGAATTAGGAGAGCTAGAAAGAGAGCCAAGGCTAGCAATTTTTGCTTTCACAATACCTAAAAAATGGCCCCTGTATATGAAGCTTTGACAGAGAAATCTTGAATATGATGACTTACCCTTTGCCCTTTCCATTTGCAGCAACATATTATTTATCTTCTTCTTTTCAGAAATTTATAGTTTGACTGCACAGGTCATTCTCTCTTTCTCATTTATGGGGACCTAGGACCAGAAGGCCACCATTGCTCAAGAAGGGCAGAAAAAATGGTTCTCAGAGAATTAAAATTTCAAATTATGGAAGATTGCACTTTATTCTCTCAATATGTAACTGCATGATAAATTTCACTAACCTGATTAGGTATCTGATTCATTGAACTATTGGTGATGGTGTTCTGCAATGTCTGTTTCGTTGAAGTAGTGGTAGTAGTATTTTGCAATGTTTGATTCTTTGAACTGTTAGTAGTGACATTCCGCATTACTTGAGAACCATTGTTCTGCATCAGATCCTCTGAGGTTGAGCCTGTAGCTGAATCCAAATTATCCAAAGGACCTACCGTGCCACATGCGTTCAGTCCCATGGCTGACTTCATAATAGGCCCTCCTGATAAAGGAAAGGGTGGATTTGACATTGAGATGTGATGTCCTTGACCATGAAGCCCGAACAGCTGGAAGTTAGATCCTGCCATCCCATGTAAAGCAGTGGGTCCTGGCACTGGTGGGCCTGGAAAATGTGCTCCATGCATTGGAGGCACCTGAGCCATAGGATAACCAGAAGATCCACCATTCATATTAGGCATACCAATTTCATAACCAGAACTCATTCCCATTCCAATACCCATCTGTGAGTAATGAACCATATGAGCTGCATACATTTGTTGCATTGCTGGTGGAAACATCATCGGTGGCATATACACACCAGCTCCCACTGACATAATCTGCATAAAATTGGTAAAGGATAAAATACAGTTACTGGATTGTTGAAACTTTAGAAAGTTAAAAATAAATCATTCAGAGGGAGTCTTATAGTTTACTTGAACTTGGAGTTGAAGTGTTTTCAGATACTCAATAGCCTCGCCAAGCATTGAAGCCTTATCCACCTTAGCAAAAATGTAAAAGTCAACAGAACTGAAGATACAAAAGCCATCAAGTCAAAAATATGATGAGTATACTTGATCTTTCAGTTAAATTTTCCACAAATGGATATGCTCAAACAATGATTTCAAGCTTCAGTTTAGTAACAATGATATTACAACTTAGAGAGGTTATCAAACAATCAAATCAATGACTTCAAATAAATCAAATATACGAACCTTATTACAGTTTGGTATAAGCTCTTGTAAAGCTCGCATCTTTTCATTAATCCTATCTCTCCGCCTCTGTTAATTACAGTCCAAACTATAACAAGTCAATAATATAATTGAGACGCAATAAAATGCATGATGGTAATGGGCATAAAAGTGCTCTTAGTACTAGTATTCAACTTGAATGGTCATCCTCACCCTTTCGGATAAATTATGAACTTCTGCAGCTCGGCTTCTCTTAGAGCCACTACCAACTCGAGCAGTGACTGTTTTCTTTACACCCACTGATTCTTCTTCAATATCCTGCGCCAAAATTGTCTTTCTTATCATGAGGAAGGGCATATAATATTTCGCCTACCAGCAAAAACTAGCATACACCTATTAACTCACCTCACTAGGACATTCAGGATCCTCGGTGTCATGAATTTTTCTCTTCGAATTATGTGTTGGATCATCTGAAGCTCTCTCTACACTGTTCCCTGAGCAAACAGAAGAAGCAGCAATTACAGGCTCCACAGTCTTCTCACTATCCAACAGTCCTTTAGTTGCACTTTCAACTAGAGCTTGATTATGTTTTTTATCATTCTTTGATGCATCTTCTTGGTCTAAAGCCTCACACGATTCAGCAACAACTGGTTCCTCAGGAGACTTAGCTTCAGATGGTTTTACATCAGCCTTAGGAGGTGCAACCACAGGGTGGCAATTGGAACTTGCTCCTTTTCTCAAGCCACTACTCAAATCGTTCAGTGTGGATTCTACAGGATTACTACCACTTGCAGCAGGCCCCTTACCCTTACTACCCATCCGTTCTAACCTTGATAAACCAGATCCATGAGTCAAGCCAATATTCTGAAGATTAGATTTAAAAAGAGCAGCAGGTCGTTGGAAATGAGAAAAGTTCATCAAACCAGTGCTATTAGAAGGCATCCTTGGATTTTGCCTCTGCATCTTTATATCTGGAAAACTGCCAGCTGAACTAGGCGCGGAATCACCAAAAACGGAACTGTGGGTTGAATTATTCATACTATTACCAATATTATCAGGAACTCTTGATCTCGGATACGGAAATGACGTTTGGTATTGCTGGGATGACGATTGGTATGATTGACTAGTACTTGTCTTTGGTCTCGTAGCCTCACCACCAGCTACTGAAGAAATCTTCGACAAATTTCCATGCTCTAAAGCTGCATCATTATGAACTGAAACGGTATTGAATTCTCTATTAAACAGACTGGTGCCACTTTTCTTATCAAATGATGAGAAGTTATAATGGTTGGAGAGATCATTTGCAGTGACTCCAGACAGCTCAGGCAAGAAATTGGAACAGTATTCATGTTGTAAAGATTCATCGATAGGATAATTCAACCAAGGAACCATGTCATCATGTTGATTCAAAATCATTTCAGCTGACGGCACCAACATCGGAATCTCATTCAACATGGAGTCCACTGTTCCAAACTTTTCCATCTTTATATTGCTTCCATTTCCCATATGTTTGTCTTTAGTCTTGGCTGTGTGAGATGGTAAACAATGAGATATCGGGCTATTTCTGGTCCTACTAGATTGACCCTGCATTAAAATCTGACCATTCTCCCATACTAGTTCAAGAATGTCATTCTCAGGTCTGCATTTAATCCCTCGTTCAAAACGAAAACAACCAAATTAGAAAGGAGATTCTAAGATTATATTCAACAACATAAACAACACAAAGAACTAAAAAAGGAATGAATATAGAGAGAAATGGAACTTGCTCAAAAGATAAATCGGTTGATGTAGGGTTCTTATCCTGCTTTGACGAATCAAGCTTCTCTTTACTTGTATGATATAGCTCAAACAAAGGCATGATAGACGATTGAAACAAGTATTTGATTTTCAGAATAGCCCAAAAATTAACATCATGCATATAGCCATTATTGGTACTTTCCACACAACTTTTTTTTTTGTATGTGAACTGTTCAATGAACCCAGAAACATATGAAGCCAAGAAAGTTTCAAGACAAAGGAGCCAGACCAAGAGCCCCCACAATCAGACAATCCCAATAACTCATTTTACAGTTACAAATTTACTTTTAAACAAAATCTTTCTTTTAAAACAAAAGTCCTTACCAGATACTTATATTATTAAAATATAAAATTGCAATATAGATAAAGCAATCAGTTAAACCAATTCTTTAATCACTCTTAAAAATCCAAATTAAGCTCCTTCAAAATAAAATCGAACCTTCCACTTCTCCAGTCACTATACCAAAATCCCAGATCAGATTTTCAGCATTAAACAAACTCTCCTAATCTTTCAAATCAAAACATTAAAAACAAAAATTAACAAGTTTTCGAACTTGAGCAAGAATTGCGAGTAGACGAAAATGTTGAGAAAACCAGAGAGAATTCCTGGTAGAAGTGAAAGTTCACGAATCCAAATGCGTTAAAAACGTCAAAACTGAGTTGTAGTTGAAGCATATATAAAAAATAGTTACACAAAATGTAATCTTTAGAGTGAGTAATTGAAGCTCGAAGAAAGAGAAGTCCACTTTTCATGCCAAGCGGACACCCACAGAGTTGCAGTCTGGGGGCCAAGAGCCTAAGACAGATACATAAAAACTATGTTTATCAAATCCTAAGTTCACCTACTCGAAGACACAGTCTAAGACAGATCAAGCATACTTTGATCTGGGTTCAGTTTTTACACTCTGTAAGTTACAAACTTGCATGGTTCAAGTTTTGCCTTTGCATTTTATTACTAGGGCCAGCTTATCGATTCTAAACTTGTTAAGGTTGCCAAGTTACGGAATTTATGTATTTTGTTAGAAGTCGTGTATAATCATCTTTCAACATATTTGACAATTGAATTTATTTTGGCATGAAAATACTTAGATGTAATTTGACTGTTGAATTTATTTTGGTATGGGCATGGCGGCAATGATAAAGTTTATGATTGTAATCAGAAGGGTCCCTTACAATCTTCTTAAGAAGATGACTTTCAAAGTTAGATGGAGGAGGACAACCACATATGGTTAGGTTCTTAATTCTATTCATGTAGGTCTAGTGTCCTTATTCTATGTATGTGAGAATGGAACATGTTATCCTTTGATACATAAAAGTATTATCTATTTAATAATAGAACTAGAGATGACAACAGGGATGGATAAAATCTGTACATTGAAATTATTATTAAAATTTTTAAAATATTATAAATATATTCTAAAAATTAATAAATATTAAGTTATTTTTGTAGTGAAGATAAAGAAAAAAAAAAAGATTTCCGTGTAAATATGAAATGGAATGAGTGGGAAAATGTTATCTTTGTGGAGACGGAACTGATAACAAGGATTATTTTTAAACAGATCCTTTTATTTGATTTTGTAGTTGTCCTTTGTGAGCTTTTACGGAGGAACAATTAATTTTAAGGCTTCTACAATGAGGACTGGTAATTTAAGTTTGACTCATTATGCTTAATTATAATTATCTTCTCCTAATGCAGTTTTTGGTGGTGAACACGATAATGAGATAAAGCTTTTGCTATTTTGAAAAGAGTGGTCTTTAATGAATCATCTCTTTCAATTTATTGGGCTTTGTGAAGAAATCGACAGGTCTCAATGAGTCAAAGGATCTTGACCCTTGAGGGATATATATACCTAACAAAAATCTTCATATCATTCTAATATATATTTAATTATGACTCAAGTCAATGTCACATTAAGAAAAATCATTTCTAGATTGCTTTGTTGAGTTCAATCTCATTGGAGCTTCCCTTGATTGAAGCTAGTAAAATTTCTTGGTTGCTTTTCTATCCAAAGGGGTATCATTAGTGCAAAATGGAAGGTCTAAATCGTTCTTGAATTGAATAAAATATTTCTTTATAAAGTGAGGGGACACCAAAATCAATGTGAGGCAAATTTAGGACCCTTAAAGTAACAGAACAGAAAATGAGAAGATTATATAAAGAAAAGAAAAAACTGTAATTAATCAAAATTTCTCCAAGAAAGTGAGAATTGGATGAACGAGAAGCTCTTCATGAAAGAAGAAAATGAACAGAATTGAAGCATTTGATTCTTTGTTTTTGCATGTGAAGAACAATCAATAAATGAAATGATAAAATCCTCATAAAATAATAAAAAAGAAAACTTATAAAAGAAGACAAGTTGGGATTTGATTGACAGTACACTATATATGAATACTGAAAAAAAAAAAAAAAAAGGTCCATGTTTTAAGCAAAGAATATGGGCAATGTCGACGTGGACCCCTGATGGTGTTGGCACAATCTCTAAATCTCTATATCAATCTCGTGTGTGGACCTGGCTAAATTGCGATGAAGAAATGGAATGGCATCTTTTGATTCTCTTTCTCTTTGTGTTTGGTGCAATGTATTGTACTGGTCAGTGAGATACTGTTTTCACTCTCTTTTCTCTCTCTTTGGAGTGATCAAATTTGAGGTCCTCAAATTGACCTCTCAGTGACACTATAAGATGACAAAAAAAAAAAAATAACTAAGACGGGGAGACCTAAGGATAATTACTAGATTTGGATTAAGAATGATACAAAAGTTGCAAGTAAAATATTAATGTTCAGAGACAGAAAGTACATACTAAAATATAAAGAAAACAAGAGTGTCTAGTACCAAGATGTGGGAGAAACAGAAAGGATAATGTAAACAATGAAGGTCGACGCTCCAGCGAGAAAAATAGTGCTCCATCATATAAATACCTAATAAAGCTTGAAGGCCGCTGAGCATAGTGCAGAAATATTGGACCATGAAGCATGCTTTTGAGTGTTAACACAACCTGAGCAGGCCATTTTCTATGCTTCTAGCAATGTTTGGCTATAAACAATTTCATCTCTGCAGCATGCCTGCTGCCTCTGCTTTTCATTAAATTAGTTTTTTAGTATGTCATCTTCTCTTTGCTAGTTTTCGAGACTATTAAGATATCATTGTTGTCTCAGCTTGGCTACTTGCCATGTGCCTTATAAACCTTATATTATAACAGATTATGTTTACAAGATAATCATAAGACAAGCTAAACATATTCAAATGTTTTTTGTGCATGACCATGAATAAACTATATATATTCCACATATGGCATCAATTATCAAATATCATTCTTTTTTATGAACATTTTCATTTCTTAGTGGTATCCAATGTGACAAACTCCCTTATTAATGTATAAAATGACAAACTCTCCACTTACACTTAATATATAGTTATGAATCCTCTATGACACTTATTGTAATATCTTGAATCTTTTAAGCTTAGAGATTCACAACATTATTATTAAATTTCATCAAGTATTTTTCATCCAAAACAATTTAAACGGTCTCAAACAGAAGATTGACAACTGTGATTTTTCTTATATATAAATAGAAATAGTATTGTACTTGTGACAGATTTTTATATAAAGAAAAGGACTGTTTGAAGAATAAAGAAACATAAAGATGGAGGCCTGCACATGATGTTGTCCTAAGATTATGTAATAAAAATTACACATCGACAAGAGAGGGAGTGATGAGATTGACAGACAGTAAAGTAGATATATCTGCGTCACCTGGACAAGTGTTGTAGTATGTGTGCAGCATGTACAGTTGTGAGAAATTGTCAGAATGAATAAATTTTGTTTTGTGCAGAAGCTTTAACATTAATTAATCTGCCCATTCTCATCATCTTCAGTTAAAGCCTTATCAGATTCCCGCCTGAGGTATAATAGCAGAGGGAGGTTTATCTACATTTGTTAAGACAATTTTACATAGAGTATTGGTTTGATGGAGGAAACCAGGACCCCTATAATGTTAAAAACTTGATTGGATAATTTGGCAACTTAATAGGTCCATCGGTAACTACTAAGTAGGATTGTTCCTAATTAACAAATTTATTTAACTTTATCCTAAAGATTAAGAGTTCAAATAACTTCTTGAGTTATTTAAAATTGCTGCCAGATTATGAAGGCAATAAAATTGAGCCTAAAATTGAATCAAAAGAGTTTTGAACAAAAAGGTTGTAAGGCAAGGTTTTTCATTGTATAACAATGGTTTCTAAGACTTAAAAGAACTGAAGATAAATTTGATAAACTTAGTTAATATTATTTCATGTTTTGCCATACTTGTTTATACAAAAAGGTACAAGAAATTTAATACATATGGTCAGTCACGCTCAAAACAGTGAAGAGTACACTTGATCAAAGATTATCACCCATTTTTGCCAACTTACTTACTACCAAGTAATATAAGAGAAGGACAGTCATGTAGTCTCAAGGCTGCATCCATTACACCAAGTTTCTTCCTTAAATATTCAAACTGAAATTTAGGAAGGGCTTTGGTCATAATGTCAGCTATTTGCTCCTTAGAATTACAATGCAATAAGACAATTTCACTTTAATTTACAGTATCTCTAATGGCATGAAATTTGACCTTAATATGCTTAGTTCTTCCATGATGAATTGAATTTTTAGAGATTGCAATAGTTGATTCATTATCAACATAAATTGGCACACTTCCAGTTGATTTCATGCCTAAATCAGATAAGATTTTTCACAGCCAGACAACCTAGTTTATAGCATGGGCAGTAGGAATATATTCTATTTCAGCTGAAGATTGAGCTACTATTTATTGTTTCTTTGAACTTTAGCAAAATACAGCACTCCTAAATGAGAAACAATAGCTTGAGGCGCTCTTACAGTCTTCCAGACTTCCAGCCCAGAAAAAGCTATCAGGTTATGTTTTCCAGTGTTAGAGAACCATAAGCCATAACTGCAGGTCCCTTTTAAGTATCTCATTATTCTTTTGACAGCACACAAGTGACATTCTCTTGGTGATTGCATGAATTTGGAAAGGAAAGAAGCTGCATACATAATATTTGGTCTGCTTGAGGAAAGATACAACAGACTTCCAATAAGTTTTGTGTATAGGGTTGCATTACTCAGACTTGTAAAATCACTCCCAACAAATTTTTCATTTGTTGGCAGTGGTGTGGAGGTTTCCTTGCAATTTTCCATTTGAAACTTCTTCAACAGATTTAAGACATACTTCTTTTGTGGTAAAAAGATGTCTTTTTTCTACTAATCAGTCTTCATACCAAGGAAATAGCTCATTTCACCCAAATCAATCTTGTCAAACTTCTTTTGCATGTTTTGCTTAAATTCATCAATTAGGCTTTGATCTCCTCCTATAATTAGGATATCATCAACATATAAAGAGATTATCAACTTCACTTCTTCTCTTACTTTTTTGGTGTATAATGTAAATTCATTTTGGCTGTAAATAAAACCTTGATTCAAGAGATAGGTATGAATTCTGCAATACCAATTCTTTGGTGCTTGTTTCAAGCCATATAAACCCTTATGTAGCTTGTAAACATACTCTTCCTTTCCTTCAACTGTAAAACCTTCAAGCTAATTAACATATATCTCTTCATCTAGCACTCTATTTAAGAAGGCAGATTTAATGTCTAAATGAAAATTTTCCCAACTTAGCTTGGTAAAGAGAGTAATAAGCAACATAACTGTGTCATATCTAGCAACAAGTGCATAGGTATCTATATAGTTCAATCCAAGTTCTTGTAAATACCCTTTCGCCACCAACCTTGCTTTGTATTTGTTTATTGAACCATCAGAGTTGAGTTTTGTTCTATAAATCCACTTCACACCAATTACTTTATGGTTAGTTAGTTTTTTTACTAGGCTCCAGGTGCAATTTTTGTGTATCATATTTATCACCTCTTCTATTGCATTTCTCCACTCTTTATAGCATATAACATCTTCATATGAATTAGGTTTCTTTAGAGCCAAATTACATCTGCTATAAACATTATCAAAGGTTCTTATTTTTTGTGTTAAAGTCTCTTCATCATCACTTGAATCAATAATATTGTCAGAAAATAAGCTTGTTTCAAGTATATCAATTAACCTGTTGTGATCTTCTAAATTTCGATTCCAATTCCAAGTAAATGACTCATCAAACTTCACACTTTTAATCACAATTATTTTCTTTGTGTAAGGGTTATAAATTATATAGCCCTTAGAAACTTTATTGTATCCTATGAAAATACCAACGTTAACTTTAGCATTTAATTTACTTCTTTTCTCTTGTGGCACATGCACATAACACACATATCCAAATACCTTCAGATGGTTCACTGAAGGCTTACAGCCATGCCATAATTCGTAAGAAGTTGCATTGTTCAACACCTTAGTTGGCAGCAAATTCTGTAGATAAGTTGAGGTGTTTGCAACTTCAATCCAAAAAGACTTAGGTAGTTTTTTCTCAAGCAGTAAGTATCTAGTTATCTTCATTAAGGACTTATTTTTCCTCTCACTTATTCTATTTTGTTGTGGAGTACAAAGGCAAGACAACTGATGAATTATACCTTCAGAATTATAGAAATTAGTGAAGTCTTTAGATAAATATTTAGGACTATTGTCAGATCTTAAGGTTTTAATTTTATAATCTGACTACTTTTTTACTTCAGCTTTAAAACTCTTGAAAATTTTGAATGTTTCATACTTTTGTTTCGAAAAATAAGACTAGCAGAACCTTGAATAGTCATCAATAAACAGTAGAAGATACCTACTTCCATTGAGTGAAGATTCATTCAAAGGTCTACACAAATTTGTGTGAACCAGCTATAATTTTTAAGTTGCTCTTTTATCATTGTTGGAAAAGGGCAACTTAACTTGTTTTCCTAACTAACATGTTTTGCACACTTCATTAACTTTAGGACACTTAGGTAAGTCATGAACTATCTCAGAATCATGCATGTTTTTCAAGGCTTTGTAACTTGGATGTCCAAGTCTTTTGTGCCAAAGAGAGGTTCTGTCTGAGCTATGTTGAGCTAGAATAGCTTCAAGTTTGTTCCACTCAATCTCAAAATGCTTATCCTTTATGTATAATGTCATGATTTCAATTCCATTTGATTCATATATGGTGCATTATTTTTTATGGAAATACAAAGAATATCCTTTTTTCATCATTTGACTAACACTTAAGACGTTGTAACTAATGCTTGGAACATATAGTACATCTTTAATAACTTTCATACCTGAATGAGTGTTGATCACAACAAAGCCTTTACCTTTTACTTATAGAAATTCTCTATTTCCAATTTTTTACTTTTGAGTAATAAGTTTCTTCTAGGTTTGTAAGAATGGAAACATTAAAGGTCATGTGATTTGAGCAACCACTATCAATTAGTTATGCTTCATTGTTTCCTAAAAAGGCATAGCAAATGGCCACAAAAAGGTTTTCAGCTGAACTTTCTTTAGTCTCTCCATTCTGAACTTAATTGGCTGGTTGAGCTTGGTTTGCCTTTTTGCTTTTACAAACTTTGTCGACATGTCCAACTTGATTGTACAATTTGTATTTGGCATTTGGTTTATACCAGCAATGATGAGGTGAATGTCTTTTCCTCTTCCAATAAGGATAGGAATTAAGTTTTCCTTTCCTATCATACTGTAATTTGCCTCTATCCTACTTATCTTTTTTTTAGTCCTTCATATTTTTAGTTAAGTGCTTTTTGCTAAAGTTATAGCTTGTTTTCTTGTTATTCTATTTCCTAATAAATGTTGTTTAAGTGTCTTCCTCTTGCCTTAAGGACCTTCTCTAATCTTATGCCTTTAAGGCATTCAAGACTTCCTACAATATTAACTCTGAAAACACTTTTAAATCTTTCAGTAAAAAGATTTTAGCTTCATATCTCTCTGGAATGGTAACCAAAACCTTCTCAACTATCCTTTGATCAGTCAAGGTTTCACCCATCAACCTTATTTGGTTTACAACCTTCATAATTCTATCAGTATAATCCTTTATGGTTTCTTCCTCTTTTATCTTAAAAACTTCAAACTCTTTTCTAAGATTTAAAACATTCATTTGTCTTGATCTTTCACTGTCCAAGGAGTCTTTTTTTAATTTTTCCTCAGTCTCATTTGTTGTTTCACAAATGAGTATCTTGGAGAAAACAACTTCAGTTACAACTTGGTGTAGTATAGACAAGGCTTGAGGCTCTTTAGTCAGCTCCTCATCATGCATCCTGATCTAATTTAAAGTGGGGTTTAGTCCCAAAAGAGGAACTTTTTTCTCCTTTTCAATATACTGTCATAATCCTAAGCCTTTTATATAAGTTTTCATCTTTACCGCCCAAGCATGATAGTTCTCTCCATTGTATATAGGTATGGAAAAGGAAGAAAAAGAAACAATTGATGATGTTGTTAAAGAAGCCATTAATTGATGTTGATCTTAAATTCGGAAGGAACAAAGGATGTGATTCAGCTCTATACTTTGTTCAAATACAACAGGCTCCCTTAAGATCATAACAATGCTCTGATATCATGTTGCTTGATTATGAAAGCAATAAAATTGAGCCTAAAAACTGATTTAAAGAGTTTTGAACAAGAAGGGTATAAGGTAAGGTTTTTCACTGTATAACAATGGTTTCTAAGACTTAAGAAGGTTGAAGATAAATTTGATAAACTTAGTTAATATTATTTCATGTTTTGCCATCCATATTTATACAAAGAGGTACAAGAAATTTAATACATATATGGTTAGCCATGCTCAAAATAGTGAATAGTACACTTGATCAAGGATTATCACCCATTTTTACCAACTTACTTACTACCAAGCAGCATAAGAGAAGGACAACCATGCAGTCTCAACTCTAACAAAAATGATAGATTAAAATAACAAGAGAAGAATAAGAGTTATTGCTTTGCCTTATAACCCATGCCTTCAACAATTCAATAATAATCTTTTTAATTTCTGATTTTTTTAAATATGAATAATGGTAAGGCTTAACCGAGACTAGTTCTTCATGCTTCAATGGAATCTTGTGGTCTTGCATGCGTGAAAGAGGAAGTATGGTTGGCTCGACTAATACCTTTTTAAATTTTCTTATAAGAGATTTAATTTTAGGTTGGATCATAAATTCTTTGAGTGAATTAGGAAGTCTACCTAAGAGCTGTAAGAGAATTCCTATTTTCTTCTTTTTTGTTATGCACATCATCTTATAAGTGCCCATTACTTTGTCTTCAGGGATAACAGAACCTTGTAAAATTAATTTTTTTCCCTTGACTGTGAACTTAATTAGAAGCTTTAAGAAATCCCAACTAATTGGCCCCATGGTTCGCAACCATTGAGTTTCTAATACCACCTCATATCCTTTAGGGGCTACATATAAAAGTCAATAATTTGAGGCAAACCTTGTAAAATTATTTGAATATGATTGCATTTACCTTAGCTTTCTAGTCTCTCACCTGAAGCAGCGACTACTTTTAATCTCCTGTCTTGTATCGATTGCAAGCCTACTCATTTTGCAAATTCTTTGCTCACAAAATTATTGGTGCTTCTAAAATCCACCAAAATGGTGGCAAGTGCAAGAGCTATCTTTCCTTTGATCCTCATTGTTTTAGGCACGTCAGTACCTAAAATGGCATGCAAAGATATAGCTAGTGTCCCTACATCTTCAACTTCCATATCAACATCATCATCACTTTATTCCAGTACAACTTAGATAGAAAATAACTTCTTACACCTATACCTATGCACAAAATTTTCATTGCACCCCCATTCTCTTCCTTGGTGAAGTTCTTCTCAAGGCACCTAATCTAAACTCAGTAGTGTCATTTTCAATGACAAAAAACTTGAGAGATTCTATTCAAAACTTTCAAAACATTGGGCAACATACAAGCAAAAGCCCAAAACCCAAAAAGCCCATCTAAATAATAAAACCCATTCAAACCCCAAAAATAAAAGCCCACCCAAAAAGAAAAAAAGAAAACCCAAAAATAAAAGCCAAGCCAAAAAAATGGAAGAAGAAAAGCCCAAGTCCAAAAATAAAATCCAAGCTGAAATAATAAAGTAGAAAAGCCCAAGTCTGAAAATAAAAGTCAAGCCTAAACAACAATAAAGAAGAAAAGGCCAAGTCCAAGAAAAGCAAGCCCAAATGAAGAAATATCGAGAAAAGCTTGCGCGTTGGCCCGTGAGAAAAGCCCAAAGAAGAAGGAGGTTCTATGCTGCTGGCCCAGGCGGAAGTCTTCTGCCTCAGGTGCGGAGCACACGCGTGGTCCTCACGCCACGTTGTGCTGGGCATTCTCACATTTTCCTGACATTTTCTTCGGTCTATCCCGCCTTCTGCCGCATAAATCACTCCATTTCGCTTTGTCAAAGGCCTTTGTCATGGGGATTAATTGCCATGGTCACGGCCTAATCAGGGAAAATTAAGGCCATAATTTTGGCCTTCTTGTGCCTATAAAAAGGCGCTGTGCGCCATGACTGAGGGGAGGGAAAAAAGAGTTTTTTATTTGGACAGTCTGAGGGACCTTTGCGATGACTTCTCCCCATTTTTTTGTAGCAACCTGAAGAGCCCTTTTTCTTAGCCACTCCTAGTTCATAATAAAAACACTCCAGAAAATTCTTTAACTGCCACTAACCCCCTCTCCTACCAACGCTTGATATATTTTGAAAAGAAAAAAACAAGTCATTTATGCAAGCGTGTTTCATTTTACATTCTTGTTGACAGTCTAGTATTCTTGGATTTGATTGTTCCGATTTTCGCTATAATGGGTACCCATTTTGAATTTTGAAATGTTTGTGATGGTCAGAAGACTTACTAGATTTACCTAAATTAATTTGCACATTGGTGTATGAGATGCCATGATGTTAAATATTCTATGCTTCATTATTTTCTTCCCGTTTAATTACCTCCTGCTTGCATGTTTCATCAGTATTTTGTAAATCAAGAATTGACCTCATTACAGCATCACCAGATAAATCGAAAATCTTATCCCAATATGAGGTCGAGAAAACTCAAACTTATGCCCTCATCTTTTTAGACCTCACACAATTAACTCTCCACCATTTGATCTGTCCTTTAAAGGCCAACCAGGGTTTTGCATTGGTGTACAAGTGATGTGTGACTGAAAGGTGTACTAACGTTTCCCTTAACAGAACACATCAATCATTTATTTATTTCACTATTTTCAGACTCAGTGTGCTGTCTGAGATGCTGTATGATTTCCTCAGCTGACATGCTGAGGAAATCTGAAGTGCAATTTCATCATTTGCTGCCAACTAGTGGATTGAGCCTTGATCATTGAGTCTCTGTAAGGAAAGTGCATGAAGTTAGCCGAATGACTATATTCCACCCTTAAATATATCCTCATTCACTTTTATTATTTTCATTTCTCCTAATCTTTTTGCTTTTTATCATTTTCTCCTTTCATCGTAAACCTCTCATCTAAAAGTGACGTTTTTTTTACTTTGTATTCCACTACAATTGTTTTGTCTTCTTCAATTTTTATCTCACCAAGTCCGTCAACGCTCTCCAACCCTTTTTTCTTCTTCATCTCCAAGCTTCAATCCGAAAATCGTAGAAATCTCTTTTATACATCACATTTTGATGTCGTATTGGATCAATATTCACCCACGAAAACAAATGCCTCTCTCTCTCTCTCTCTCTCTCTCTCTTTCTTCTTCATCTTGGTTATTCTCTATATTTCCTTCCTTACTTTCGGCCTCCACTTGAAAGAATAAATTAAGGAAATATTTCATTTTAGCTAAAAATAGAACGAAGATTAAAATTTAGGGGAAAGATTTGACTTATAATTTTTTTGATGTCAGTGATCCAGCCACCATGCATAGTCTTTACATTTTGCCATTGTCTTATTTTCTCTTTTCATCTCTTTTATTGCCCCTGTTTTTCATCTCAATGAAAAGTGATCTTTTCTCCTTTTCATGTAACGGTGCGCATACTTGAAGAAATGTATTAGAAGCTAATATTTAAGCAACAGGGTTGTGTTATCCCTGTAAAATTATAGTCCCATCTCATACATTTTACATTTATAACTTCTTGAGTAAGTTTAACTGACCCAAAATGCGGACGTCCACACTACTATTCAGTCCTTCGCTATTAGATCACTTTATTCAACAATGCAAAATACTAGATTTACCAGTAGCTCCATATAATAAACAATGTTGCTTTGA
Source organism: Anacardium occidentale (assembly GCA_026122585.1). NCBI lineage: Eukaryota > Viridiplantae > Streptophyta > Magnoliopsida > Sapindales > Anacardiaceae > Anacardium > Anacardium occidentale. Next base: position 159,739 of record JAJEJH010000094.1, on the reverse strand, counting down.
TTTCCATAAGAAATTCCAAGGAACTTATGACTTCAAAATTAACATGGCAACAGCAGAAAGATCCTGTTCCAATGCCGATGGTGGGAATTCGAAGAGCAGAAGTGGCTGCAGTAGCTACAGGTGCTAGCACATATTCTAAAACAACTGAGAAGCACTCACCTCTTGCAAAGCCAATGCAGTCCCAACAACCTACACAATATAAACCAAACAAATTCAACATGTCCCTAAAACAAGTCTACCCACATAAAAAAAAAAAAAAGAAACGTCAGTCAAATAAACCTCAAGACAGACAGCACTTTCAACATTTTTTCTTGAGGCCTGATTCCCCCAAGAACACTTGTAGCTTGAGTTGTAAGTCCTACATGCCCCATAGCTGCAGTTCCAGCTTCAACTATCGTTTTCGCAGTTGCAACTTTTTACGGTGAGTCGCCCTCCAATTTAATAACATCCATTCTTATAAAGGTTCTGCAGAAAATGGTTAAAAAAAATGTTGCCCCAAAGTTACAAAAAGGCACAACATCTGATGGCTTACCCGGAACACTACATGTCGTCTACCAAAGCCCAGTGCAGACTACGTGTTGGTTGAATAATATGACACGTCAGTTCCACAAACTATAAACAAACGACATGTCATCCAGAACAGATTAACAACATAGTTTCATTCCAATAAAATGACATGTTGATTACGCTAAACAAAAGTAGCGTACATGTCCAGTGGAAGGTTGTCCTTGACCTCTAGGCGGGTCTAGTTTCAAGTCGATCGATTTGGTTGTAAACCCGAATTAGATACTCTGATTTTAATGTTTAACATGCTAAAATTCTTAATTTTTCATTTGTATTCATCTAAACAATCAGTTAAAGCTAAAAAGGCCTAAAATAAATATTCTTTTTCTAAAGAAAATTCGAATTCAACACCAAAACAAGGTGGAGATTATACATGCTCTAACGCCAAATGTTAGACATTAATTAAGTCTATATTTTTATACAGAAACGAAATTGCAAATAAATTTTAAAACTACCCTCCTACAAGGGTTAATTTCATGCAGAATATAAGTTGAATTCGTCCTTGAATGCTAACTTTTCCAGGTGATCCAAATTCACAGTAAATGATTTATGTATGTATGTATCAAATTTGTTCAACCTAGGTCCTCTAAAATGGAAAGTTAACATTAAGGATGGAATTGTAGAAGAGGAGTGGATTATGGACCACTCAGCGACTTTATCAAATTCTCAACTCTTTATTAACCTCATAAAATAGTTACATGAAGTGAAGAGTTAAAGAAGAGAAACCGTCATTGGTCCTCTGGTAATGATTAATCATGAAGGTCCAAAAGAGAAGCCTGTCCTTTAACATTTCACTTTGAGATGTTACATATTTAGCTAGCAGAAGAAGAAAAGACGAGTAGGAAATGCTTACAGGTGAGCTACTGAGGACAATTTTAGAGCTTCCATTCTTCAACAGACAATCTCCTTGTTACATATTCTCTCTTTTCAAACCCTGGCAGTCATTTTCTATCTCTCTCTTTAGATACCCTGTTTGTTTCTGCAGCTTTCTTGATAGTTATAGCACTTTCCATTATTCAATGGAAGGTCATGAATTCTCCACTCTATCCATATCATCACTGTTGCCATCTTAAATTCATCACTCCATCCTGTTCAATCTCAAAGTTTGAAGAGACGCTATAGGGGAAGGCTTAGTGTAAGTTGATCACATGATGCAGCCGTGGGTTAAGTCACTGAAGCCCAAGCAAAGGTTAATTGCATCCAAGCTAATTATGGGTTTGAAGCCCAAAGTTTAAATGCATTCAAGCTTGAATTTCAATTTGGACGGTGGATCCGATGTAATTTACTTGAGTTTAAATCAACATTCAAACGAGTTGTTTTTGAACAAGAGTATCCTTAAATTCATCTTCTTCGACAAATTTTTTCCCTTTTTTCTTTTTCTCCAGTGGTTTTCAGACAATTTCTACGACAAACCCATCATCAATCAAGTCAAAGTTAATTTCTAACTAGTTGTTTTCAATCTAAGCTCAAACTAACTTTTATTTAATTTCAGCTCAGATCAATTTTTTTTGAAAAACTTGAAAATTGTCATGAAAAACTTGGTGGTGGTGAGTGACTTTGTGAAAACCTAGAGCAAAAATCACAATGGATTTTAGGCTGAAACCTGAAATGGGTTTGGGCTAAAGATTGTTCATAAGAATTAGAGGCCGAATAACGAAGATATTTTTATTTTATTTTATGATTTTATATCTCTGTCATAATGCTGGATCAAGACCGACACTTGCCCAACACACAAGTCACCTCACCAAACCACAATAAAAACGAACGGACAAGATTCAAGTGTTTTTAAAAAGTCATATCCTTGGTTACCAGACTCCTCAACTAGGGTTGCCACAAGCTTCACGTCGCACACTACTATATAAACTGGCTTAATGTGAAGCACACAAACACAGCACCGAGTAGCCTGGGCGTAGCCGCCACGGAAGAGAATGGAGAGGGAGTTAGGATTTTGGGAAGGTTTTGGTGTGGGTGAGTAGGGAAGATACATGGTTTCATGTTTCAGTTAGTTTATAGATATAAAATAAGTTGAAGGATTTTAAAGTATCTTCCCTACTCCACCCATGCCATAGGTTTCCCATTATTCCTCCCTCTCCTAATCACTTCCTCTACATATCGAAGTTGCTCCATAATCAGAAGCTTTCATATATTTTTTTGGTTGCTATGTTATGATGTTATTCATGTATGTGTGAAGTTTTTTATAGTGCATGCAGGGGGGTTTTGTTGATTTAAACTCTTTATTGACTCTGTGGGATTCCGTTCGTTCGTTTTGTAGGTTTTGGTAAGGTGGTTCTTGAAGATGATGATGTTGAAGAGAATCTTTGATTTTGGTTCTGTTTAGGAAGAACATGTTTCTCAGGTGAAATGAAAGGGTAAAGCGTTGATTTCTAGCCCCTGCTAGAAAGGGGGTTTTCAGTGCTTGTACTTTATTTGTTCATATGCCCGCTAAGTTTCTCAAGTCTGCCTTTTGATTGTATCTAACCCCATATTTTTGCATTACTGAAAAGTGTGATTTGGTTATGAATTTGTGAATCTTAAGCCTCCTATCTTGATTTTATCCTAAAACTAAATTGCTAAAGGAATAAATATCTCTGACAAATAAATGCGTTACAGCCCAGAAGTTGACCAATAAAAAATGAACTGCGAAATTATGAATTACTTGCATTTGGGAATCAATTGTGTCATAAAAGATAAAATGACAGAACATCGATTTTGATTGAGGATACCCAAATCAGTGATTGTAACAATTATTCTTAACATTGTTTTAAAAAAAAAAAAAAACCCACGAAGGTTTTAGAATCATAGACAACACGAAAGGACAATTTAACACCCCAGGTTTGGTTAACACTTTCTTTACTCAAAATCAGACCAGCATAATGGAAGAGAATTTTGGAACAATGTAGAATTCACCCCTTTTTTTCTTGTTTTTTCACTCTCAGATTTTTACCCACATCACCCCACACCTTCTTGGACCATTTGGACGGCCTATCTTTGGCTCAAATTTGACTTTCACCAACACTTTTAGTGGTTTTCTTTAATCCATTTTTGCTCATTATTTCTACCATATCGTCACTTTCATGTCATTTCTTATTGAAATAAACAGACAACTCCTTTTATATATCATTCTCTCCTCTTTTTAGTTTTATTGGATCTTTGTGTGTTTTAATGTGATGAAAAATATAAGTTAAAATATTTAATTTGTCCTTGCATAAAATGATTATGACAAAACAAGATAAAAAGTTTTTGTTTTATAGATTTGGTCGGACATACGATCGTATATGTATAAGAAAATATACAAATCAATTAGTCGTATAAACGTCTGTGTAACGAGATGGATATATGACCGTACAATTTTTGAGTGTACAATTATATGTCATAAAACTAAAAACGCACTGTTAAGGTTTTCATGCATGTTCAATCATGTAAAAACTAAAAGTAAAAACTTGGGCATGTCCGTGTAAGAGAAAATTTTTTATTGTATGATAATTGTGAGAGGTATCACGCGCAAGACCGCATGACCTTCTAGAAATATGAATAATTAATAATATAAAGGCACATAACCGTATATGTGAAGCATACACTTGCGCTGGGTTAGCATAATAGTAAGAATTCGATTGTTGACTGTATTTATTAATAGAAGCACAATCGTACACCAAAAGAGGACGATCATGCATATGTTCAGATTTCATTTCAATGGATCTTAAATTAGCTATAATGGTTTTTTTTCATTCTAACACTATAAAAGTCAGTTGATTTAAATATAGTAGAGTTAGAGAAGCATACTTTAGAGTCCATTATTTCATTCTCTATAACTCTACATTCCGCTCTAGAACTTTTACTGTATTACTTTTTGAGAAAAACTTTAGAGTTTAATTTTTGTATCAGCCTTTTAAAGGTAAATTTCTATCTTCTATTTGTAATCCAAAAACTCAAGAACACAATTCCGTAAAACCAATAGTTGAACGAAATTCAATAAAACTATTGTAAATGACACAATCCTTTGTATTAAAACTAGTGTGAAGAGCGAAATTTCTTAAATTAAAACTATTGTATCTTTTAGGTTATTAAATATAATAGATAAAAATCTTCAAGTGAGGTTTATTAGAGTAGTGGATATAAAAGACTCATGGAGAAGCTCCAAACTACTATAAATCAATTGAGCACAATCTTTATTTCTTTACTCTTTTAATTATTTTGCATTTGCTTTATATGTTTTATATTTACATTATATGTTTTATATTTTTTTGGGTTGATTTGATAAGTTTGTTTTGTTTGTTTAATATTTGCATATAATTTTGTTTGTAGTTGAAAAGATTTTTAGTTAGGAAATAGTTCTCTAAAATCTTATTCACCCTCACTAGGTGTAGTCATTTAAGTGAATTAGAGTTCAACAATTAATATTGTAGTTTGAACTCTTGTTTTATAAAATTTAACAATTTTAAGAGTTCAAAAATCATTTTTTTTTAATGGCTAATTTGTTTATCAAAACTGTTTTTGAAGAAGGGCATAATTTAGCTAGACCACCATTGTTTTGTGGTTTATATTATAATCAATGAAAAAATCGAATGAAATTTCATGTTCAATTCATTGATTATAAATTTTGAAAAATAATTGAAAATGGAGATTTAATTCTAATGGACTCTAAAACAAATGCTCCTAAAGATGACATGAATTTTAATGAGTATGATGAAAAAATGATGAGCATAAATGCTAGGGCTTTAAATTTGTTGTTTTGTGTTTTAAATTCTTCTGAATTTAATCATGCCTCATCTTGTAAAACAACAAATGAGACTTGGACTATTCTTCAAATGACTTATGCAAGAACTAATTAAGTAAATGAATTCAAAGTTGAGCTTCTCTTACGTGAGTATGAACTTTTCAAAATGAAGAAGGAAGAGGCCATAACAAAAATGTACAAGAGGTTCTTAAACCTAATTAATGATTTCAGAGGATCTGGTAAGAGGTTTGAGACTATAAAGCTTATAAAGAAAATTCTTCGATCATTGTCAAAATCCTGAAACATGATAGTTATGACGATTGAAAAATCAGAAGATTTGGGCAAAATGGGCATGGATGAGCTTATAGGGAGTTTTTTAATTGATAAAATGAAGCGAATGCCCAAGGAGGAGGAAAAGTCGAAGAAGAAGAATCTTGCCTTGAAAGTTAAGGAGAGCTCAGGTAAAGATAAAAACTTACTCTCATTGAATGAAGAGAGCTCAATGAATGAAGAGGACTTGAAGATGCTCTCAAAAAGTTCAATAAATTCTTCACCAAGGCCAAAAAGAAGAAAAAGAAAAAGAGATAATTTTCTATTATTGTGGAAGGGAATTATACTATCAACAAGAGTGTCATCAAGTGAAGAAGAAAAAACATAAGAAGAAGGTATTTATCGATTCGAGTTGGGAGGACTCAAGAAATGAGGATAGTGTAGGTGAAGACCCTATGCTTCAACACCAAAAGAAAATCCAAAGTTGAGAAAAAATGAAGCTTAGTGTAAAAGAGTCTTTAAACCAATGGAAGCAACGAAGATTGAATATGGCTTTGCAAAGCACTGAGTGCTTAGCATCCCAAGCAAGTGCTACCAACTAATCTATATTTCATTTGGTTGATGATTATATTGACATGTTGTGATCATGTTTGATTGAGTATATGACTACTTGTTATGATTGAATAATTGGGTTAAATTGATGCAAATATGTTGTATGCGTATTTGTTTATCTTACAATAGGTACTTGGTTGGAATTCATATAAAAAATATTCAAATTTGATTGTGTTGGTATCAAATGACATGAATTCATACATTGTTAATCCTCTATGATCAAAATGTGTAAGTTTAGTATCTTGTAATATTTTGATTGATTTTAAACTTAAATGTTTTGAAAAAAAGTTAATTTCCCTCAAATTGTGTAAAATGTTTGTACTGAATTTTAAAATATGTTTGAATGTTTTCAAATATTACCAACAGTTGATATCAATACTTTAGAATGAATTTCAATCATTTTTTTAATGTTTTAAATTAATATCAAATTGTCTTCTGCATTTTAAACTATAAAATTAACTACATTTTTTGGGTTTTGAGGTCATACATGGCCATTTATCTGAGACACACTATTGTGCACGCATTTTTCTCCAATTATGACCTCGTGCTTGTCACATGATCATGAATGTCCTATAATCAGACATACACGATCATACATGTGATATACACAATTGTGCTTGATATCTTTAACACTATGAAAGCCAATTGATTTGAGTATAGCATAGTTAGAAAAATATATCTTAGAGTCCATTCTCTTGTTCTCTATACTTTTCCACTCCTCTCTAGAACTTTCATTAGATACTTTTGTGAAAAACCATAGAGCTTAATTTTTGTACCAATCCTTGAGAGTCAAATTTCTATCTTCTATTTATAATCTAAAATCCTAAGGATGTAATCTGGTGAAACTAGTGATTGAATAAAATCTTGTGAAACTGTTGTAAAACTTGCAATCTCTTATATCAAAACTAGTGTGAAAGACGAAATTCTTAGATTAAAACTATTGTATCTTTTGGATTATTAAATATGGTAGAGAAATTTTCAAGTGAAATTGCTTGGAGTAGTGGACGTAGGAGGCTTATAAAGATGCTTTGAACCATTATAAATTGGTTAAGCATAATCTCTCTTCCCTTACTCTTTTAATCACTTTGTATTTGCTTTATATTTCCATTATATGTTTTATATTTGTTTGGGTTGATTTGATAAATTTATTTGGTTGTTTGATATTTGCATTTAATTTTGTCTAAGGTTGAAAAGATCTTAAATTAAGAAATAGTTTTTTAAAATCCTATTCACCATTCTCTAGGATTAGTCATTTAAGTGTATTAGAGTTCAACAAACTCCCTCCAATATTGATTACAATTTTTGACAACTCATACCATCAATATCAACCTTTTCCATCTATTCAACATCGAATATTGATTACAATTTTTGACAACTCATCCCATCAATATCAACCTTTCCCATCTATTCAACATTGACTTTGTCGGTGATGATGAAATTTCAATTGAGTGGTGGCTAGGGTTTCAATAGTATAAATATAAGTTTCAAATTATTTAAAATGCCAAACTATAATATTTAAAATATTTAAGTATGATATATAAAATAACTATATTTAAAGTTTTTCCAAAATTTATCTATAGTAAAATTATTATTTTTTCCTTATAGAAATAATTTTTATTAAGAGAGTTTGATTCTAGATTAAAAAAAATATATAATTATTTATCCTATCAAGGATGGAAATTATTTTTGGACCAAACCTTGGTGGAAAAAGTAATTTACTGTATGAAGTTGCATCTCTTTGGGATTTGAGAATAGTGGTAGAAGTTTGGGAAAACTAACTTCAGGGCTTGCACCATGGTGTCATCATCCTATGTTTTGATGAATCTAAAATTGCACCATGGTGTCGTTTTCTAATGTTTTTGTTGCAAAAGATTTAATGAACTGATACAGGAGTAGAGAGATGGTAGGACAAATGCTTAACACATGTTAGCAGTATTTTGAAGTAACCAAAAAGCAGAATCTACAAAGATTTGCAGTAATCATGTATGCAATTGGCCCTAGTTCCTAAGTGGAGAATCTTTTAGTGGAATGGAAAGGAATCTGATGCAAATGCTCACATGGGGACAGTCTATGAGCATGAAGTGGACAGAATGTCAAGCATTTTGCATTTCATGCATATATTTTGATAATATGGACAACATAACACAAATAAAATATTAGGGAAGCACTAGGTAATGGAGATCAGACAGAGGAGGCCAATGAGTGATTATAAAGTGAGCCTTGAGAATTACTTGCCCTGTAAAGCTGATCCTCCTTGATGGAAATATATGCTATAAATGGAACTGATCTTCAAAAAAAGCATGTGGAGAAAGCAACATCTGAGACTGAGAATTAGCTAATATTTTTCCAGCATTCACTACTGACCACTAGACGGAAGCATCCAAAAACTGTCTCCAAGAGCATCTTGATGACCTTTCAACTTTTAGTTTATTTCCACAAAGACATCTTTCCCTTCATTTTCTTGGAACCAAGAAGTGTCATCCTTGTAAAATGTACTGCATGAACTTAGTGAAAGTTCTGTAAAAGTTGTTGGTTTCTAATATAAGATAGCAAACAAGAGGTTGATACTCTGCTGCAAAATGGTGGTGCTTCCATCACATTCTCAATCCCTGCATCAGTTGTCTATCAACAAGGCATCACAAAAGAAAATATAGAATAATTAATCTTCGCTTGGAATATATTACTGAAGCAAAATCAGCTCATAACTTGATCATTGATTCTTGGAACGCGTAATGATTCTTCCGATTGGTTTCCCAGGTGAAACCGAAAGATATGTGTGATAAACTACAAGAAAGAAGCTTGTTTATGAGACTAATCTGAAGAAGCTAGAGATGAAGGGATTTCTGAAGAAAATTGGCTCAACAATTAGATGGAAGATTTCTAAGTTACATGCTGGAACATTGTGTCCAGGCCAAATTGTACCGAGGTACTTAAGATATTGTTATGTAGGGAAAAGATAAGGAATGAAAAATGGTGGCAGCTGTTCACTTTAATTCATCACACTAATCTCTGTGGGAACATGAAACCTCAAAGAACTGATGAAACCAGCGGATGTCTCTAATAATAATCTCCTTGTTAAAATCTCCACAAGTCCACAGGATCTTTTTCCAACTTCGAGTCCAGCAGGAAGAATCAGGAATCGGAATGTGAGTGCTTGTTTCTCACTTATCGTTATCACTAGCTTCCTTATTTGTATTCTTCTAAAAATAAAAATTGCTTGCTAAGTGTATTTCAGCCTTATAACCTTTCTTCATCACCAAGTCCTCCAACGTTCTTAGCATGTCATAGATCTGTTGTCTTAGAACGTGATCCATCATTCACTTTAAACACAATGGTTTTGTTTCTATCGTCAATCTAACAGCATCTAAGCTCCTTGCCAACTCCCCTTACCCCATGACTCTTCTAATTTCATCAGCTTCGATAAACCTTCTATTACGTGAAATCATACTACAAAGCAGCAAGTAAGTTTACCATGCAAGCATATAGCTCATGCCCTGGCCCACACCATGAGCCTTCTTCATGGAATAGAAGTACCATTCTGACAAGGCACAAAAAAAGGTAATGTAATTAGATGTTATCTCCTCTCCTAGCATTTCCTCAAGTAAAGAATCTAATTACTTGGTCTGCACATCCATGTTGTTAGTAAGCAACAATCCCTGTCATTCAACAAACCACATTCCAATTCTCAATCTCTTCAAACACCTAAGAAACATCAACCAAGCTCCCACATTTTGCATGCATTGTAATCATTGAACTCGCAACAAACATTATTTTCACAAATTCAGTTTCAATGATATGGTCATGGATCAAGGTTCCTCAACTTAATGCTGCATGACTGACAAAAGCCTGAAGAATAGTAGGATACGATGTTTCATCAGGTCATACGCTTTCCCTCCTCATGACCTGAAAGTAATTACAAACTTCTCCAAAATTATTATTGGTGAAGGCACCTTATGATCATACCATTTCATGCAATGTCATATGTTCCTCCTGATTAACCTCAGAAAAAAAAAAAAAAAAAAAAAAGAAGCCCAATTGCAATATCATAAATTTCATTTTGAAGCTACAAGTACAACCATAAAATCCCATATGACAAGGTCTCTTTGAGGCATTTTGTCGAACAATCTTTTTACCTCCGTCGGAGGGTAAAACTTATAATTACCAGATCACCTCATTAAAAGTTTCAATAAAATGACATATTCTTATCCCTTAAATTAAAAAATATTAAACTTTTATCTATATATTAAATTTGGTTAAATTTTTATAAAATTATGAAAAAAAATAAAAATATATTCTAATTAAATAATATTTTATTCTTAAAATTTAATTAAATATTGCTTGTTTTAATTTTTATTAATTTTAATTAAAAAATTTACTTGTAAAAACAAACAACCATTAATGATATACAATTACATGTATGTTTTAATTTTTGAAATTTTGAAAATTTAAGGAAGTTTTAAAATTTGACAAAAATTCAAGAGTGTTTTTAAAAATTTAAAATTTTGATACAATTTTCAATAATTTTAGAAGTAGTAGTTTCAACTTCAAATAATACAATAAATTAGGGATGTAAATATCATATTACAAATTATTGAAACGATAATATATTTTTAAAATATATGAGGTGAATATGATAATTTTTTAAATAAAATATCTATTTACTTTGGTAAGTTAAAAAAAAATGATATTTATATATTAAATATATCATTATTTCAATATTTAGATAAAATAACATAAATATTATTTGACTATTAAAATTAATTATTGCTTTTCGCATATGGCTGAGAATTTTGTTTTGTTTTTTTTTTTTTTTAACTTAACGGATAAAAATTTGCCATTTTATTAAGCTTTAAGTGGAAATTAGTCATACAACTTTTAAAATATTGAATTAATTTTTTTAATTTTTTTTGTGGATTGAATCCTAAGACTCCTAATATGATCTATACAGTTTACAAGTTTGACATGACCCACAAAATTATAAGGGCCGAAGAATTTATTCCCACCCAAGGTTTGCTAAAAAGACAAAATCTCACCCTCTAACTTTTACCCAAACACCTACCTGTTGATTATTTTTCATCATTTTTTCTAACTTTTTTAATAAAATGACTAAATTGTTTTCATTACAAAAAATGAATAAAAATAAAATAAAAAACTAAAAATTTTAAAAAATAAAAAAATAGTCATCGCTATCAACAGTGTCACCGGTGGTGGCAGCCATTTATAAAAGAACTAAGAAATCGAAAATGGTATCTTGGTTTATAAGATGACTAGATTTGACAATCCTATTTGATGAAGGAGACCAAATTGACCTCCTTCATTTTGGCAGAGTTGTCTTTGCGATAATTGGGGCTAAGAGTGACTATTTTTAACTGTTTTTAACCACATTTAATAGTGAAGATGACTAAATCTGATCTCCTCCGCTAAACAAGACAACTAACCAAGAGAGTGTTTTTGTTCTCCGGGTTCTTTTATAAGCGGTCGCCATCGGAGGTGATGGTTGTTGCTTTGTCATTTTTTTATTTGTTATTTTTTAGCTTTTAAAATTTTTTTATATTTTTTTTATTATTTTTAAAATTCTTTTTATAAAAAAGATAAAGTATTTTTATGATTATTAATTTTTAATCGTTAATCATTAAATTTAACTATTAACTTTAATTAAGATATTTAAGCTTTTAAAAATTTAAGAATTGTCTTTTCAGTACACTTTGATGGGATTATGCTCACTAGCCAATTATAAGTTATGTCTTAACAATAGAACAGTGACCGACCTTATTCACGCCATGTGTCCAATTGAGGTGGTAGGTAGAATTGCATCGTATTATAGTAGATTTTCTTTCTAAAATTTGGAGAAGATAAAATAATTAATTATATTTTTTTATAATTAATTTTATGTTAAAAGAATTATGTCATTACCGAACAAGTTGATATCTATATTCAAACGAGTGAAAAAAGTGATTTCCAAAAAAAAAAAAAAAGTTGGCAAAATGTAAATCACTTAACATTAAATTGAAGCATGTGAAGATGGGTCCCATACATTTATCACTTGAGGCTCCGCTTTCTATTACTCAATCTACACACCGTGTTAGGTGTCGGTCATTGACCTCAACTTTAGGGTTCACGTATTTTCCTTTTTACCCCTATTTAAGGGTCATGATCAATGCCATCCCTATTAATTTCTAAGTTTAGTTAAAATGTTCACGTGTCATTTGATAATTTGGATAATGTAATGCGTAACGTTAAGTATTTGCTAAATGACCAATTTATCCTTAATAGAAATCAATAATTTTGTCCTCCCGAGAGTTTAACGCAAGGACAAAAATGGTTTTGAATGAAAAATATTTAAAACAATTGATATCGTATTTTATTTTGTATTGAATTTATTTTACATACATTTTGACGTCAAAGAGAAATTAAAAAAAAAAAAAAAAGACTAATATTTTTATAGAGAATTATGTGCTTGCGCATACTCCTTTTGTCCAGAGATATTCCATTAACAGATGGTAAAATATTATTCTAAATTCCATTTCAATTTTCTTCCCTAATCACGCACGTGCAAGGGCGGTTCAGGTCCCCTTACCTTTTGGTTCGTTAAGATCACATCACATGAACAGTTTGTAATCCTTCATCTCCGCCCTTTGTTCCCGTGTATGTGGCAACCTGTGAGCTGTCAGATCCGGAGAGGGTGGTCGGCTGGTTTTTAGCTTCACGCGCCCTTTTAGTTGTGAAAACACGTACACATGGGCTTCAATTTTGAATTTTACCACCTAATTATTATGTGTGTAGAGCGCGTCAATGCTGTTGCTTTCTGAATGTGAAATCGCGTGGAGAACAAATTCCTTAGTCTGAAAGATATTGAAGAAGGAAAGTCTGGGGCAGGGCAATCCCAATAATTCTATCCACGTGTCACGTTGCGTATGTAACATGGCTTTGTTGGGGTGAATTGTTATTTAATCAAATCTCCGCGGCCATGAATAATAATTAAAAAAAATAGACTTTAGGAATTTACATTTTCACCCCTAATGATCCGAGCCGCGTAAGGGGAGGCCACGTGGAGGTTCAAAGCCTTCTCCCCAAGTGTTGCTTCTATATAAACCCCAACACTTGTTTGGCCAGCAGAGACTCAAACAATTCAAGTAAAGCAGTCAGTTACTTGGCAACGTTTCTTCATCTTCAAAAATGGCCGACGATAGCACCGCCACTTGCATAGACATCCTCCTGGCCATCATCTTGCCTCCTCTCGGCGTCTTCCTCAAATATGGCTGCCAGGTTTGTTCATATTTCTGTATACGCTAAATGATTTTCCGCAGAATTTTAATTCTAGTTTCCATACCAACACAACGGTGGTTTGTTTGTTTGTTTGTTTTATCTGCAGATTGAGTTCTGGATCTGCTTGATCCTGACACTCTTCGGTTACCTTCCTGGAATCATCTATGCCGTTTACGCCATTACCAGGTGAAGGTTGAAGGAGGTGTAGAGGGATCTATAATCGTTTGATGAGACTTGATTCAGTATTGTGTGTTAGTGTTATTGATTTTGTGTTTGGTGTCCATTTTCAGTTCAATTATTTTGTTGTAATGTAAAGTTGGTTTTGTGATTAATTTTAAGTTAGTTGAAATTCAATTCAATTCTCCACCTTATTATGTTGTCCCCCACTACATGTTCATCATATTCTCCATCCACTATAATTTCTATATTTGAGAAACCTTTATGAAGAACATTTTTGTCGCCATATGAGTGTGTTCATAGCCCCATTTTATCCAATCAAATAATTCATGTTTGGTTAAGGTAGCTTCAATTAAAGGAAAAGCAAAGACTACAAACCAAACATGGAACGGAATTTGCATTGCATCTCACCACAAAATGCTTCTATTTGTGGGCTCCAAGGCACCATTGCTATCAATTGACATGGGCCAATATGCCCCTCAGCCATTTTCATCCATCACTTAAAACACAGGTGGATCAAATGAAATGCTAACATTATATATCCCGTAAAAGGGCTACTGCTGGTGCTTTATTTATGTGGTTGTTGCGTATCATCTAAGACTTCTGGACATTGAATGAGCTTTACAGATCACATTCATATCCATATTATTATAAAGAATTATTACCATATTTATATCTATTCAAACTCGAGCAGCTGAGGATACCCATCTGCAAAATATTATTATAAATTATGAACTTGCCAAAGTCGTTAATCGTGACATGTTATTATTTTGTTTGCGCATCTTGACAGCATGATCGAAATCAACATCTTTAGTAAAAAAAAAAAAAAAAAAAGGGGAAATGTAAAGTTCACTACATCAGAAATCAGGCTGTTGTTGAAAAGGAAGAAGACAAATTACACTCTATGCATATTTTTATTCACAAAAAGAACCAAAGGAATGAAGCTTCCCCTGATAAGCTCCCATTAATGTCCCCAGTCCGCACCCATATGGGTGGGGACTGGGGACATTAATAGGAGCTTCTTTGTTAAAGGATTTAGTTATTTTACTCCACTATTTTGTTAAAGGATCTTCTTTTTAGTGCCAGTGGAAGCTCTGTAAGTACATGCCAGCCTCAACCCTTTCCGTGATAGCAAGGTTGGTTTAACATATAGGTTATTATGAATTATGTTTAGAGTTCTAAGAATAAGGGTTTCGAACTTAAACAAAGTTGAGTTTTATATTGAATTTGTATAATATATTTATACATTAGAAACCATTAAAATGATTATTATCTAAAATCATAAATATTCTTGAGTTAGTCCTGTCATAAAAGTATTGTGTTGAATGCTTGGTATTCGGAGACAAATGTTTTTGGCAGCCATGGAGAAATTAAAACTTAGTACAAAGAAGAACCAAACAAGTCTCAAAGCATGTTTTTCACACAGCCAAAGAACAGAAGATTAAGTATTGTTGTTCACACATTTTGAGGTCTTTACTTAAATGATAGAAAACAGTGGAGTCTCGAAGAAAAATGTTGTATTTTTGTGGATGCTTCATGCATTTGGATTACAAAAAGTACTTTCTAAAACCATTAAGAAGATCCTGTGAGAACATGAGAATATTATGGAGTATTCTATGCCACAGACACCATGTTCATAGTTTTTTGTTTTATATGATCGAAGGAGATATAAGAATAAGATTTATTTTCAAATGGCAAAAGGATTATTTTATTGAGCAATCAAACATACATTTATACAACAAAATGAAAACTGAATTTGTAGGATAATCTGTTATAATTTAAAATTTGAATTTATAGAAAAATCTTATATAAATCTATATTGAATTTAAATAAAAAATGATGACTAATCTAATCTTGAATTTTAAAAATAAAAAATAATTTATTTTGAATGTAGCTTCATGAGTCATCTCAATCAACACTCCCCCTTGACTCTGAAGCTATCTTATCCTATTTGTTTCTCTTGACCTGAAGAATATAACAAAGACAACCAAAAAATTTCAAATTAGGTAGTTTTTGTTTGTAGTCATACCATACTTCAAATGGATTCCTTATTTGTAAAGTTTTTTTAGGCAATCTGTTTAATAGAAATGTTTTTATATTTGCAGCTTTAGCCCAGAACCTCTTTGGCAACTTCTTGTCATGAAACAAACATTTTCTCATATTCATAATTGTCGTATTTTTTTTTTCTTCATACTATCATTCTGCTGAGGAGTGTAAGGTGCAACTAACTGATGTTTAATGTCTACATCTTCCTCTATCAAATTCAAGACAAAACTTTTGTCTTTCATTTTAACTTTAAATACCTCTCTGTCTTCTGCATCGTTAATTATACAAATTTTATCTTCAAACGACCTTTATAGTCTTTTTTCTAGTAGCTGACCAACACTCAAAAGATTTTGATCAATTTCAGGAACATATAAAGCGTCAGAGATTAATTTCAAACCTGTGTGACCTTCAATTCTTACTGTTTCTTTGCCTTTTATTGTAACATATGCTCAATTTCCAATTTTAACTTTAGAAATGATAGTTTTGTCAAGTTCTCTGAATAGCTTTTCGTCATGGGTCATGTGGTTTGTACAACCATTGTCTATCAGCCAGCCTTGTTTTGGGATGCTGCTGCAAATAACATCTTCTCTTGAGGTTGATCCACAACAACTTTGACTTCACCTTATTGCTGTTGAGACTTGCATATCCTCTCAATGTATCATAACTGAACACACTTATGACATCTTACATCTAGTCTCCACCAACATTTTTTTTGTGAGTGATTGGTTTTTTTTTTTTTTGCAATAAGGATAGGGTGGAAAAACTTTATCATTGTTGTTATTGTTGATGTGTTGCTTTTTTCTTTTCGTTTTTGGGTTGAAAAGCTCCTTCTATAGATCCTTCTTGCCTCATGAATCTTCTTTGTTCTTGTGCCTGCAATGCATTTAATATTTCTACCAAGGTGATATTTGAAAGGTCTTTTGAGTTTTTTAGAGCTGAAATTATAGTTTCAAATTTTTCAAGAAGTATAATTAGAGCTTTCTGAACTATTATTGATTCAGAAAAATCAATATCAAGAAGTCTTACTTTGTTGACAATGCCAAGAAGTTTGTTGACATAGGCTTTGATTGTTTCAGATTCCTTCATCCTTTGCATCTCACAATCTCGAATTAAATTTAGCATTTGCATCCCTTTAACTCTTTCATTTCCTTCATACTCTTTCTTCAAAAAATCCCAAATTTCTTTAGCTGTTTTTAGTGTCATTATTCTGATAAAAATGGTTTGTAAGATAGTTGCAAACAAGTTTGCTTTTGTTTTTGATTTTCTTTGCTTCCTCTCCTTTTGATTTTTGATTTGTGCAAGAGTTGGATTTTCTGACAGTGGAAGGACTTCATATTCTTCTTCAATAGCTTCCCAGAGATTATTTACATCATGATAGACTTCCATTCTAATAGCCCACATTTGATAATTTGTTCTGTCAAACACTGGAGGCACAATTGCAGTAAAAGAAACTTTTGAATTCAATTTGAATTGTTTGTAGGTTTTTGTGTTGATATATGTGGGTAATAGGGTTTGTGTTTTTGGCTCACTCCTTCAAAGGTCCCTTAAGATATGACCTTGATACTAATTTGTTGGTTTTTTGTTTTGTATAATAAAAGGAGATATAACAATAAGATTTATTTTCAATTAACAAAAAGAATACCTTTATTGAGCAATCAAACATCTATTTATACAACAAAATAGAAACTAAATTTATAGGATAATCTATTATAATTTAAAATTTGAATTTGCAAAAAAATCTTAAATAAATCTAAATTAAATTTAAATAAATGATGATAACTAATCTAAGATGATAACTAATCTAATCTTGAATTTTAAAAATAAAAAAATAATTTATTTTGAATGTAGCTTCATGAATCATCTCAATCAACACATGTGTTCATATTGTGAACTCCAAACCCAATTCAAAATTCAAAAAAATGATCAAAGTGACCATAACAACACAGAATTATATGAAAACTAACAGATTTTTATCAAACCAAATGCCCTGAAAAGCATAGACTACTGAACCTTTTTGGCAGTGGGTGAGCTTGAAGAACAGGTTGAAAAACAATTGAGTGAAAATTCGACATGCAAAAGTATTAGAATTGGTACTAAGACGCTAACTTCCATCTTCATCCCAGCAAAACTATCCCAACGGAACAATGACACATCCTTATTTAGAAGATGCAAACTTTATTCATCAAACAGATAGAAAATTCAGTCAAATCAAAATAAATCGAAATCTTAAAGTGGGGTTTGGATTTGTTTCTGGTTTAAGTTTGTAAGGGCATGAATCGTGGTTGATAAGAATGATAAACTAAAATGACACAAATAAAAAACATTCGTTACAGATGTTTAAAGCCTAAGAAAATTCAAAGCAGAAAAAGATTCTAATTCATATATCTAATGCTATTACGTGCATTTTGTACAAGCTTCAAGATGTTTCATGTTGTTGGGGTGTATATACATCTGCATCCATTGCTTATGAAAGACATTAAATTGCATTGTTCTGTCAAGGTGGATTCTAAATAATGGTTTTCTCTTTGAATTAGACGGATGCCGAGATGCTAACCAGGTCTCGAATTGAGATGAGACAAAATCCATTAAGGGTTATGTATTCACCCTTTGTTGGGGATGTAATTGCTTGAGAATAAACCAAATAGACCATTATTGCAAAATCCATCTTAGAGCAAGAGTCTGAAAGCTCTAGAATTGACTGGTAATGAGGTTAATTAATTGAGAAACTTCTTAACAATTATACATTTAAACATGAAACCAATACCTTCGATGTCTATGCATTGTGATTGCCAAGTGATAATAGCCATTACGTAGAATAAGAATCAAATTTCATACGAGCATTCCCTGTCTACTGGTTTTAAATTCACAATCTATTTTGCTATTCCTGGTGCTAAAAAATTTAAATTTTGAATTGAATCCTTAAAGATTGTTTAAAATTCATGGAATAAAAGTCCAGGTATGACAATGACTTGGGTTCACGCCACAAGCTAATACTTGCCTGATTTATGCTGCTTCAGGTTGAATTACTTAGGTTGCCCAGGTCGAACCTCCGGCCCAAAACTCTTGTCTAGCTCGAATATCTTGTTGAAGTCGCATCTTTTGCCTGAGCCCTAATTGAAGCTCCTGCTTTCAGTAGCTCTTACCTGCAACTTCTGCAAGTCGCAGCACCACGTCGTGCAATTGAGGTCTCCCCTGCGTGCTGCAGTTTGAGTTTTCCAACAAGTTAAACATGGTGACAGGCAATTCAGATTGAGTTGAAGATGTAATGTTGAGTATGGCTTTACTTCTAGTTTGACCTTTGATCTTCATTTTCATATGGCGCTAAAGTCTCCCAACACTTTGTTCGAATATAATGTTGGAAGGTGTTCATGCTGCTAGTTTACCATTGTAAAAAAATGTATGTTTTATAATATATATATAGAAATTAGCTTTTTCTTCGTTTGTTGCTTTAAAATGATATAATTAGATTGAATCATTATCATAAATATTACCCTTATTTGGAATTAGACACATTCATATCATATAAATTTAATATGATTATCAATGTTACATTAATTTTATTTAGATCTTCTAACACTAGTAGTAAATTTTCTCAAAATTTTCTGACAGTTTTTATCCTTTATAACTGGGATTTAATTTAGAATAATGGGGTCTTGTCTTTCCTTTTCCTGCTTTGGTTTGAGGTTTCTTTTCTAGAAAAGGAACTTCTTGTACTGAGATCGCTGGCCCTTGTCATGCTGATTGATCTAGTTGCTTTCTTTCTGTCTCCAAATTACAGTCAAACCAAATTCTACAATAATTTCTCAGATATGAAAAAAACTAAAGAGTGAACTTTCACCAATTCACCAAATTAAATCCTCTCAATTTCATTGCCACCTTAACATAACTACTCTAAGATTTTATCATATCATGCAATTTAATTACAATGATTTGAGCTCTTCTCAAGAACAGTGCCCACAAAATCCATAATCTTGTGTTAATATGATTGATATCTTTTCATTTCTATATATAGCATGTATAAAATCTTGTAATATGCCAGAAAAAAGCATTGCAAAGCTTCTATATTTCTTGATGTTTTCTTTGTTTGGTGAGTGATGACTAGAAAGAAGGTGAAACTTGCATTTATCAGCAATGATTCTGCAAGAAAAGCAACCTTCGAAAAAAGAAAGAAGGGTCTAATGAAGAAGGTGAGTGAGCTTAGTGCTCTTTGTGGGATTGACGCTTGTGCCATCATTTTTAGTCCTTATGATTCCCACCCTGAGATTTGGCCTTCTCCTTTGGGAGTCCGAAGAGTTTTATCACAGTTCAAGAGGATGCCTGAGATGGAGCAGAGCAAGAAGATGATGAATCAGGGTAGTTTTCTCAGGCAAAGGATTGAAAAAGGGAATGAACAGTTGAAGAAGCAGCAGAAAGATAACCGCGAAAGGGAGATGACTCAGGTTATGTTCCAGGCCCTCACTGGGAGGAGCCTTCATGGTTTGAACATTTTGGACTTGAATGGTATTGGATACTTGATTGACCAACATTTGAGGGACATTCATAAGAGGGTGGACACTTTGAACAAGATGGCAGCACACTCTCAGGTTGTGGCACCTGAGCCTTCGAGTGCTGGAGAGAGCCTCCAACAGGCAGAGGGGGGTCTTTTTAAGATGAACATCAATGCAACGCAGATACAGCAGCGGTTTATGGACTTGAAGAGCCGACCAGACGATGTGGCGTTTGGTGGGGAGGATATGATACTGGCATTTAGGGATTCCAACCAGAACTCTCTTTGGTCTAATGCTCATTTCCCTTAAAAAATTATGTGTGTGATTCATGGATATGTGTTCATGTTAAGGGATTTAATTTGGCTACTTAAAATAATTTCTATGTACATAGACATTCTTTTTCCTAATAATGTTAGTCACAGGCACAAATTTGCAGTATTTCTGATTGAATCCAATCTATATCAGATCAAAATTTTTGTCGATAATGATTCAATGACCTCTAGAACTTGATTGACAGTTCACTGAATAGATTGCATATCAGATCAATATTTTGGTCGACAATGATCCAAACACATCTTGATCGCAATGTTGTAAGGCAGAAAGGGATTTGTCTGCTGTGCAATAACAATCCTAAAATGTTATTTTCAAGGCCCTCTTGAACTCAAGTGTCAGTTTTGCTGCTTTGAACGTTGAAGAATAGAATCAAATTTTATGCAAGTTTTTATGGGAACAACTGTGTTACATGTGTTATCCATCATCGCATTGGTCAATTGCGTACATGTCACGCAATAAATGTGACAGGTATTGCCCCTTGTATTAAGTTTGGACATGAGATAGATAGGGAGTACAAAATGCGATAAATTTTAAAGAACAAAATACAGCAATGTTTAATATATTACGGAAAGATCCAACTGGCTGCAGAAGAAGCACCAAATTGCAGAAGTTCATCCAGCAAAACTGACAGGAGTTATGAATTCAATAATAAATGAATAACCATGTGTGGTTTTCACCATTTGATTTGCTGATTAATAAGTTATTATCTTGGATATCTTAAGGATATTTCTGCTAATATGATGTTTATTTACAAGGTACCCTATTGAGAAGCAGACCAATTTATTATATTCTGAGGTATATGAGTACATGTATATGTGCCATTATAAATTAGTCATCTGTTTGTTCTGCCCTTTGAGGAATACTTTGTTCTAAATGTACTTAATTTTCTTTGGTGTGCCAGTTCCTTTCATTGCAAGGAAAGGGTAACAAAGAAACCACCTGGAAATAGAAGCCTAAAGCAATCGATTCTAGCGATTCGACTGATTAAAACCAACAAAAAGTAGTCCAATGTGGTACAAGATTGGTCAGAAGTCTTACATAAAATGGTAAAGCCTCATTCGGTGGGCTTGAATTCACATTTCAAAATTTTCACTGTACATTTCCACAAGATTCCCACCTTCACTTTTAACTATAGAATCTTCTGGTAGCCGTTGATCTTGACCTTCAACCTGATATTTTACAGGTAGAACCCTCCTTTCAACTTGAAGAAACTGTTAATTTTTAGTGACCAAAGTACACCATACATTACTGTCATAGGTATAATTATTCCTACCCATAGAATATTAAAATTCTAAATGTCTGCAACTTAAAGTTCATCTTTGACTGGTGGAGGTCCCATATTATAAGTTGAATCAGAATTTTCTTGCTACAGAATCTATCGATTTGCATAAAGTTTGAAGTCGAAATATTCATAGTCTTCCAAGTTCAATTGCATACATAGCGAATTTCTATTTCTGTAACCAAGTATGACAAGAGGAATCAACACAGAAACATACTAACATGTGCCTGCGCGTGGAATTTGTCAAAAATGTTAACATAATTCTGGTAAAATCATTGTGCCTTTTGCTAGGAAAAGTGTGTTGAAAGTTGAAACTGCACCATGGATGATGGATGTAAAGAGTTGCTATGTTTTGAAGTAGTGTACTAATCAAGAGTTTTAATTATTATAATTTATTTAATTAATAGCCATTGATTTGGTGAGTGAGATATTTTTCCCAGTGCTCATCTAACTGTGAGAATCTGATTTTTTTTTTTTTTTTTTCTATTAAGAGAGTTTATCAGTAGAAAATTAAGAACTTTGTTGCTTAAAGATGGAGTTTATGATGGGACATTTTGCATCTATATATGCACAGAAACAAAATATCTGAACCTTGTTAAATATTCAAACAATCTTAATATAAAGGCAGAAAAAATCATCCATTTATATGGGCAGAAAGATTGGATAGATACAATGAAAAAGACAAAAGTGCATCTAGCTAATAGTGGAGTAGAAAAGAAAGAACTTTGGAGGGCTCAAAATCATCAGTAGAATAATTAAGGCATCACATAATAGAGCTCTTCTAAAGGGAAGCTGAAAAGTGAGTTTCAGAAAAGCATAAACATAGATGGTCATCCTTTAATCCAGCTATACATAAAGCTGAACAACTTCCCCAATGCAATAGTAACTTTAAGCCTGGCATCAATTTCACTTTGTATTATTTTTCTTTGAATGGATGTTTAAAAGAGCTTCAACCATCCATAGAAAGAAACACAAAATATTCGAATCTGGAATCCAAAAAAAGACTAAAATTTCTCGCATGGTGAGTTAGAAAATCAGTACTTCTGCAGTCCTGATTTTGCTAAGCCAATATTAGAGAGTTCGCAGCTGGTAATAAAATGATGGAAAGAATATTGACACTTGAGGTAAAATTCGTGCACGAATGACCAATCCATCAAAGTCCATGACATATAATTCTAATGTGACATAAATTGCAAATGGATGCCAAATTCACATCTCAATTATGTGACTTGTACATGAAGGATATTTCATATTCAGGGGTTATGGAAACAACCCTTACCATCCCTTTTCAACAGGGTCATTGCCTCCTGGGAGCATCTTCCTAGGAAAACTTTATTGCATAACATTGTTTCATCTCTGTTCTTCATAAAAAACATTTCATTTCAATCAATTGGCTTTTCAAATCTTCAAGAGGGACACCAGGTTTTCATCCTTTGAAGTAGCAATTAAGCCAATTAATTGGAATAAACCTTGTTATACTTGTGATTAATTATAGTATCCAAATTTCAAATAAAAGTTCATGAATTGGTTATGAAAGCACCTAAGAGAAAGACAGTAAAAAAAAAAAAAAAAAAAAGATAAAGACAGAAAGCTGAAAAGGCTAAAAATATCAAAATATGCACCAAGTTCAATAATGTATATCAATCTCTCCTCTTGGAAATTATATATATTGTAAGATTCCGGTACGAGAAGCACTTTGCTATGCTTCTTACTTGAATCTCATGAGTTTCAAGAAAGAGTACTGAACTCGCACCAGCTGTAAAATTGAATCCATTGCAACTTAAACATGGATGATACCTCAAATTTAAAAACTAACTTCAAAGCAACAAAAGGATGAAATCTAAAAGATATGCCTGAAGTAACAAGGGCTCAAGTTCATTCAACTTTGCCATTGCTGCTTATATACTTGCAAATATTCTGCAGGCCAAACCGTGGATCATTCTTTGAAAATACAGTAACTCTGAAGTGAAGAGATGAAGAAATACAAAAAAAAAAAAAAAAAAAAAAAAAACCAAAAAATGCTTAATTTCAAAAACAGGGGCTCAAATTCTTTCAACGTTACCATTGCAGCTTACAAATCATGGATCATTCTCGAAATCTACAGTAACTTCGAAGTGAAGAAATGATTGAATCGCAAAGATTAATGCTTGCAATAGTAAGGGCTCAAATTCATTCAACTTTAATATTACGCATCAATTGCTTACTATTTCATGTAACTTCACCATATTTTGTACAGACGAAGATTAAGAGAGATATAAATATGAATAAATATTTTTTCCGGCATTCATTATTGTGGTTTACAAGCTTTGAACATTATTACAGGAGTTAAAAATAAATAACAAAGATACAAGAAATTAATTAACTGATATATATAAAACTTGGCAAGTAAACGAAACTAGATTTATCTGATATGATGTTCAAGGTTTCCCAATTGCAGCTTCAGGTTGATAAACAGCATGAAGTTCAGATTCTGAGAAGCGAATCGTGTGTTTGGCGATGAACTCTTGAGCTTTCCTGTCAATACCAGGCTCAGCAACCCAAGAACCTTTGTCTTCATCACTAGGCCACACCTTTCTCCCACTTCCTGTGTTATCCTCCCATGCATAATCGTCACAAGATCTTCTAGACCTCCTTGATTTGAACATGCTGAAAAGAGAGAAGCTCTTCTTTTGCTTGTTGCTCCCCATTATCACAATATGAATACTGAATTTTGCTTCTCTATTCACTACTCTTTCAGAAAATAATACGTTGAGAACTAAGTAAGAAAGTGTACTTTGCTTAGCTTAGCTCTTGTTGTTGAATGCATGGAAGGGTGGGTTAAAGGATTTATAGTGAGAGAGTTAGGCCAAGTTTGAAAAATTCATGAGACAGAATCTAGAAAGAACCACTATGATTGATACACGTGTAAGGTTTAGATGAAAGGAGGCCAAGTTGTAAAATTCATGAGACAGAATCTAGAAAGAACCACTATGATTGATACATGTGTAAGGTTTAGATTGAAAGGACAACAATAATAGCATAGTTATAATTGAATTCACACTATGTTGTACATGTAAAGCTTGGTAGTAAAAGCACATGGCTTTGCTTAATGGACCTAAAAAGCATTGTTTGGGAGTTCAAGCCTCAAATTTCTGGTCTTCCTTTCCCATTTATTTTGAACAAATTAGAGGAGAATATAAAGAATTAATAAAATAAATTATCATACACAAACTAATATAAATATAATAAAAAAAAGAATATGTACTATTTATCTTAATTTACTTAAAACAAGATTATTTCTAATGTAATTTACTGATGAATTGAAATCATTTGAACAAGAGTATAATGTGCTCATTTATATATCAGAAACCTAATAAGATTGTCATTTTTAAAAAAAGTATTAATAATATTTTTATTTCTAAGAGAAATTCTACAACACCCAAACTACTTGCAGGCCCCATCCCCACTTATTGAAGAGTGAGGGTCCCATCCATCAACTAGGTAGTAAAATCCCATTTGCATGGTGTTTTGTCAATTTTAACATTATTTATGATTATATTTTATTAAGTTAGGAGTATCATAACTAAATTTTTTGACTTAATGTTACACAATTTACGTGAGCGCTTTTTTTCTTCTTTGCTAATCTAACAATAATAAGAGACAAGTTTAAGGTAGTTACTTTTAATGTCAATTTAGTTTCTCTCCAAATCATTGGAGAAATAGAAAGAAAAAGATTCATAAAGAATATATATATATATATATATATACACACACACACACACACACACACACACACACACTACTCTTGAGTTTGATCTCAAAATGATGAGAAAAACGTTTTGTTATTTATTTGGTTGCAATGAAACATGGAATAAACAAGAAGAAAAGGAGAGTTTTGTTCAAAGATTTTAATTCGTGTAAGGCAATGTTAGTATTAATTAATTGCTTGTTGATCGTGAAAAGGAGCAGAAATGGGATTATAGAATTGTGAAAGAGCAGTCAAAAGTTTTCTTTTTGAATAGTTTGGTTTCATTTGTGAGTTTGTATGCTCTATGATTTATTTTTTCATAACAAAAGTTTCTTCCTCCTATGTTAAAAATCTAGCTTCTCTTTTTGTACACCCACCAAGATAAAAAAGATTCAACTTTTATATTTTTTTATTAACTGAATTAAATTTTTAGAATCATTTATTCAAAGTACTTTGATACTTTTAATAAAAAAATAGTGAACGTTTAGTCAATTTGATATAAAAATTTTAAAGTTTGATCAATTTAATAGAAAATTTTAAAGATTTTGTTTTTTCAATATAATAAAAAGTGATACTTTCGTAACTACATGTCCTGTCAGCCTTCAATAAAATTAATATTCATCTCTATAAATAGGAAATGTAAATGAAATTGCATTGTCACCTTCTACTCTATGGTTTAAGAACAATTTCATTCCCTCATTTGAGAATCCTAATCCCAAAAGAAAGTAGAGCTTTAACTTGAAAGCTTAATCATATAAAAAAAAATTTACAATTCAACGCTACTCTTTGATTTCAAAATAGAAGTACGATCTTTATATGTTACACTGGAAAAAAAAAAAATTTTTTTGGACCAGCTTTTACCATGCAAATATTTACAAATAAATTACATTGCAAACCCTATTTAGAGGATAACAATAACCTCACCCTCTTGCTCTAACTATGAGAAAATTGAAATTTCAAGATTAATTACATTATGTCACCCTGATTAATAGTAACTTCTTTGAAAATCAAGAAGCTAGGTTGCTAGATTCTAAAATGATGAAGACCGTCGACATTGCCTTTACGTCTGAACTAAACCGAAACCGAAACCCTTGGTTTCAGAAACTGACAAATTCATCCCCTACTTCAATTTCCAAATCCACACATTAAATTAACCTAATCAAGAAACGTTGGAGAAGGGATGACGTTGCTAGTTTTAGAAACCAAGAGGACAAGACTATTCTTACACCATAGAAAGGGTTTTGAATAGTACAGCTTAACCCAAGTATACATTACTTAACTGATTAGTATTCATACATTTTTTTTTTTTTTTTTTGCAAAATACAAATAAAAAATTGCGTGCTTTTGAAAAATTCAATCTAGAAAAGATGAAATTGTTCTCATGTTCAGCAACAATGCATGCATGTGTTGTCTAGCTTTAAGGTATCTTAAAAAAAACCCCAAAAGGGACCAGAAAGTTTGGTACGATGCCCCTTTTTTTATATATAAATTAATTTTAGTTTTAATCACGGAACTTCCATTTTAATCACCATCGTTTCTTTTGCAATTATGCTTAATTACTATTGTATAGATGATCTCCTTTAACTGCAATCAGTCTTACTGATTACATGCAATTATGAGAAGAAGAAGATGAACTTAAAAGTTCATTGGTCTCAATCGATTTCATAAGATTCTTATCAACAAAATAAGTAATTACTGTTGTTATCCATTTCAAATCAAATTATTTGGTAGATCAAATTATCATTATATGGTTATATATTACTTATATCGTTTTAAGATCTTTTGCTTGTATAATCAAATCTTTCTATTTTATCAAGATGGAATATTGTAAAGTGTATGCATACGCATCTTGGACCATCTAAGGCAATCTGGAAAAAGCAGAAAAAATAAAAAAATTTTCTTGTTATTGAGCTATTTAATTATTCATATTCTCGCCTAATATACTTGTTTTGTAGTATTTCTCAAACTCTCTTCCTTAACAAAGGGATTGATGCACCGATTTGATTCACGAAGTTTATATTGTATCTCTACTTTTGTTTTTCTTTCAAAACATTAGTAGTTATTTTTAAGTTAGATATATTTTTTGTTTTCTAATTATATTATATTTTTAGCATTGAGGAAATTTATGGAATGTAAGAAGATAATAATAATTTATAAGCTTTGTAATACAATACCTTAAATAATAGTTTTTTTCTGGGTCATGTCAATAACTCCCTTCTAGAAAATTTTTATATTTACTTAAGAATGCTAATTAGGAGAATCTAAATTGTTGTTGATGGGATTAGCATTGAAGAGAAATACATTAACTAACTAGACTTAGTGCAAAAAGGTGATTCAGTCTCATGGTTTCTTATTATTTGTATAGGACATTTTTTCAAAGGTGCTTATTTTGTACAAGTTTTTAGTTTAATGTTTCTATTCAACAAACGTTGTTATCAATAAGAACTTGTTGAATATATTGTTTGAGCTCATAATAAATAAGAAGTTGCTCCTGCTACTTGGCCTAGAGCCTTGAAAATTGTACAAGTAACTCATTACCTTTTAGGTGGAATTGCCACAACATGGGCATTCTTCTTAGCAAGAATTATTGCAATAATTGCTGGGAGAAAGGCATCATGGCGTTAAGATTTTCAATGTTTAGCGAAGGTTTAGCTCATGAACCCATTATTCATTGTATTTGGTCTGGTATTACTACCACACATGAATTTGAGAGTCTTGATGATACTATTGAGCAAAGCCTTTACCAAAAAAATTTTGATCTAGGCAATTAGCAACATTTTTTTCTTTTCACTTCCAGAACTCTCGTTTATGTAGCTTGACAAGGAATTTTGAGTCATGGGTTACTAGATTTAAAGAAAAAATGAATATAGCAAGATTTTTAATGCGGTTCGTCATAAAATTCAAAAGCCTATATCCACATTTATAATGTTGATTGTTATAACATCTCAGGGTTACGAATGTCTTTTAGACAACTAATATGGGTTAGAATGTGATTTGGTAAGAATTCTAGGGTTGTGAGAGAGTTTTGAGGTGAAATAGAGTTTTTCCTAAGTTAGGTGGCTTTTGCATGGGTCCTGTTGAGAGGATTCACATGTAAGCTCGAGAAAATGCTAGTAGTGTATTTTTCCAACCATGCACACTGTAGGACCCGCCGCCACGAGTACCCCTGCTGTGCTGAATAATAACAATATTTGGGGAGCTTTTATTAATCATCTGAAAATATGGGTACCCGCGACGGGAATCCTACGAAAACAGAATAACTGAAACTGTACAATGCTTTACATTTCTATACACGCGGAAGCTCATCTGAATATACATTATATATATATATATATATATACAACTGAAATATACAACTGTTCTGTACAAGGGCCCACTGGCCTACATCATATACATATACTGTACATCTGGATACGAAACATGTACAACAATGACCACACAGGTCCAAAACTGATATACACTGATCGAGGTGTGTGTGCATGCCTTCTCCGTCAGCCTCGATCCAACCGCTCCTCGAACCCAGCACGAACACCTGCAAAACTGGAAGAATGAAGGGGGATGAGTGATAAAGATCACCCAGTAAGCGCTCCTTACTTCCCTCAATACCCAAGCAAGCACAACAATCACATAAACAACACATACCTTGGCCTCGGCCCTAATCATACATCTATGCGCTTGCTGGAATCTGGAAACTGTTATCTGTATCTCATTCATTCATTATTATCATATGGATGCATGTCATGATGTGTATGTCATGTCATGCTAACTGAAAACTGGATGCATGCATCTGAATACCTCTCTCTGTACCCTCGGGTACCTGCTGTGCTGATCAGACTGGGTAATACAGGGATTCGGCATCCTGGCCATGTGGGTTAACCATTCTAGCTACCGGCTAGAAAGCTGAATCTGATATCTGCACTGCTACGATCTGACTGGTGTCAGAGAGCTGAAACTGAAATGCTGCTGAATCATCTGACTGGTGTCAGGAACTGAATCTGAAAACACTGCTCAGCGTTCTGACTGGTGTCAGAAGGCTGATTCCCACAGATGCCCCCTCGTATTCACCCTATACTCTCACCCGTACATCGGGTTCTGAATACTGCTGAATTCGGATCCCCTGATCCTCTCTGAAGCTACATGTAATGCCATGACATGCATATGCAGCTTATTAACTCATTACATGCTTATTTGATGCTTATCTGAAGCCATTAAATATTTATTCTGAATTCGCATGCTCAATTTCCCATTCAAATAACATTTTTCTGAAATTCTGCTGATGCACGGGCGTGCATGAAATGTGCACGGGCGTGCACCCTGACGCACGGGACCGTGCACTGGTCGTGCGCCTGGTCGTGTAACTCTCGGGAATTTACTATTCATTATCCCTGAAATTGCCTATGCACGGGCGTGCGTATGCGGACACACGGGCGTGCATGTACATTTCCTGGCCGTGCATGGGTCGTGCATACGGGCGTGCATCTGGAGAAACACAGGCTCACGGCCGTGCCATACGGGCGCACGGTCGTGCGTCTGGTTCTTCAACAAAGCACCGCTCGAAAAATGCACAAAACGGCCAACCAAACACATCCAATTGCAATCACACTCCAAATATACATTCCCAACACTTCAAACATCACCATTCAAGCTTCACATGCAACATGCATCATCAAACATGGAACCTACCATGGGATCATCTCTTTTCTCTTTCTAAGGCCATACATACAAACATGCATGCTTCAAGGGTGGAAATTTGTCATCCAAATCAACATGCAAGGCCATATAATTATCTCAAACAATCATCCACATGCAAGGAACACATCCATGGCATCAAGAAGCACAAAACATGCCGGGAAACTCAAGGAAAAGGTAAGAGAACACTTACCTCTCTCCATGCTTTGAAATCAAGCTTGAAATCACTAATCTCTTGGCTCTCTAATCGGATTGGGAGCTAATGGCTGCTGAGTCTCCTCTCTAGGAACGGGAGGCACTGAAATGAAAGAGAGAATATGGTTGAAATGCAAACGGGTGAGTAAAGAAATGAACTGAACTCACGGTTCCACTTAAATACTAGGCCATGCACGGGCGTGCACTAATGATGCACGGTCGTGCACCAGGGAAAATAAGTATAACTTATTTCCCGCTCGCTCGCCTAATCGAATCCTTCCGAAAGGATTCCAACGGAAGCCGCATGGCTTCGAAAACTTACCAACTCACCCCTGAACTTATCCAGACTCCCAATCTCTCTCTGAATTCGATTTCTAACCCCGAAAGTCTACCCCTAAGGGCTTCTGGATCTAGGATGCTACATTTCCTCCCCCCTTATAAAAATTCCGACCCCGGAATTACCTGAATAACTCTGGGAACCTATCCCTGATCTCAGATTCTACCTCCCAAGTGGCTTCCTCCACTCTCTGACTGCGCCATAAGACCTTCACTAGAGGAATCTGCTTGTTCCGGAGAACCTTGACTTTATAGTCCAGAATCTGTACTGGCAGCTCTTGATAACTCAAATCATCAGCCAACTCAACCTCTGAAAACTGAAGCACATGAGAAGGATCTCCCACATACTTCCTCAACTGCGACACATGGAACACATTATGGATCCTGTCCATGCTAGCTGGCAAAGCCAATCTGTAGGCAACTGTCCCTACTCTCTCAAGTATCTCATAGGGACCAATGAATCTAGGGGCCAACTTCCCCTTTCTGCCAAATCTGAGCACGTGCCTGTACGGTGCAACTCTCAGGAATACTCTGTCGCCTACTGCAAACTCAATCTCTCTGCGTCTCAGGTCTGCATAGCTCTTCTGTCGATCCTGGGCCTGTTTCATCCTTTGCCTGATGATTCGGATCTGCTCAATCATACCCTGAACTATCTCTGGACCAACAACTGTCTCCAGGGAATCTCTCTCTCCAATCTCATCCCAATGAAGAGGAGATCTACACCTCCGACCGTATAATGCCTCAAATGGAGCCATCTGAATAGTCGCCTGATAACTGTTATTATACGTGAACTCCATGAGGGGAATCAACTCTGCCCAATCGGTCTGGAAGTCCATACAACAAGCTCTAAGCATATCCTCCAGAATTTTATTCACCCTCTCGGTCTGCCCATCTGTCTGAAGATGGTAGGCTGAACTAAACTGTAATCTGGTCCCCAAGGCTCTCTGCAATGATCTCCAGAAAGCTGACAAGAATCTGGAGTCTCTGTCTGAAACTATAGTCCTGGGAACACCATGGAGTCTGACCACCTCTCTGATGTACAGTTTCCCCAACTGATCCGTAGACATACCCTGTCTAATAGGCAGAAAATGAGCTGACCACAATCACCCATATGCCATCAAATCCCCTCTGAACTCTGGGAAGACCGGAAATAAAATCCATGGAGATATCTTCCCATTTCCACTCAGGAATACTCAAGGGATGAAGTAAACTTGATGGTCTCTGATGCTCTGCCTTAACCTGCTGACATACCAGACATTTGGAAACGAAATCTGCTATGTCTTTCTTCATGCCTGACCACCAGAAACTCTTTCTGAGATCCTGATACATCTTTGTACTGCCTGGGTGCGTTGAATACACCGTACTGTGCACCTCTGACAAAATCCTCTGCCTCAACTCTGAACTCTGTGGCACACATACTCTGCCTCTGAATCTCAAGATCCCATCTCTGAACTCAAAGTCTGGCACTGCTCTCTCTGCCATCCTCTGAAGCATACTCTGAGTCCACTCATCAGATATCTGGCACTCTCTGACCTCATCATACAGAGAAGATCTGATCTGTAATCTGGAGAAACCCGCAGTCACTATCTCAATCTGCTCTCGGGCTATCTCATACTGTAGCTCTGACTGGACTGAAAGATTGGATAAGGCTACTCGCATGCTCAAAGCATCTGCCACTACATTGGCTCTCCCTGGATGATATCTGATGTCAACATCATAATCTTTCACCAGCTCTAACCATCTCCTCTGCCTCATATTGAGCTCTCTCTGGGTGAAGAAATATTTTAGACTCTTGTGGTCTGAATAAATGCTGCACTTAACTCCATATAAGTAATGTCTCCAAATCTTCAAGGCAAACACAACTGCAGCTAACTCCAAATCATGAGTGGGATATCTCATCTCATGATCTTTCAACTGTCTGGAGGCATAAGCAATAACTCTACCACTCTGCATCAACACTGCCCCAATCCCTTGATGGGACGCATCTGTATAAATGTCAAATTCAACTCCCTCCTGTGGTAGCGCCAAAACTGGAGCACTAGTCAATCT